>PVJX010009281.1:0-61487 GCA_004027295.1 Dolichotis patagonum | reverse complement strand
AAATAAATAAATAAATAAATATCCCTAGAAAAGACAGAGTCCCTGGCAACCCACTTGGGACCCCTTTTCTCTCTCTCTCTCTCTCTCTCTCTCTTTCTTCCCTCTCAGACAGAAGCTTTCTTTCTCTCAATAAATATTTCTGCTTTTAAAAAAAAAAGAAAAAGAAATTATCACAATACAAATACTGGTGAGGAAACAGAAGAAGACACTTGAACATTGCTGTAAGTCAAAACTTCTTTGAAAGTGGAACCTCCTAGCAGAGTGAAAGGTACATAGACTTAACGACTCATTGCTTCAGCTCCTCGAGGTAATGCTTAGAGCCGCTGTAGACTGCACAGGAACAATCACAAGGACACTCGTGCTGCATTGTTCATATTAGTGGAAATAAATAAAAGCTCATCAGCAGGAGAATAAAGACACGGAATCATACCATGGAATATAATTAAAACACTTGGCTAATGTATCTTGTGGGAACATATTTCAACTTAATAACAAAATGTGGAAAGAGAAATTTCACATTGCAGAAAGACAGTATCTCACCAATAATACAAATCTCTGAAGTCATGCAAAAACAGTGCCATGTATTATTTATATTTATCATACGTGTCAGGGGAAAAAACCTGGAGTAGAAAGAGCCACCTGCATGTCATAAGGTTGAGAATTAGTTCTGAGATCAGTGGAAAATCCAGAGTTGTGACCTGGCATGATCGCGTGAATCTCTTGAAGAAACTGTGATCTGAACACTTCAGCAAAAGTATTTTTTATATCTGGGTAGAATGAATTAAATGTTAACTCTAGTTTCCTCTATACCTTTCTGTCAATGTGTGATATTTAGATGATGAAAACCAGAAATAATTTTTATAAAATTAATGACTATTTACCTAATAGCTAGATAAGTGCCATGGTGTGCAAACACCTGACACAGTGTTTTTGTTGCTTTGTCTGCACTGCTGCTTTGGGCTGCCATGGGTGGGAATGAGCTGTCAACACTGGAAGAAGAGTCTCAATGTCTCCTGGTACACAGGGAGCTTGTATTTTGTATTTCAGGAACCACAAAGTGATGCCAATACAAGCAACCAGATATATTACATACTAGTTTCACAATTCCTATCAGGAACAGCAGTCAAAAATAAAGTTTTACAACATGGAAGTTCCTTTAAAATCTAAAAATAGAACTACCATATGACCTAGTAATTCCATTCCTGGGGATTTATCCAGAAGAGAAAAAATCATTATATGAGGAACATCCCTACACTCTTGTGTTCACTGCAGGACCATCGACAATAAGCAAGATACGAGATCCACCAAAGTGTTCACAGACAGGTAAAGGGATAAGAAAAATGTCACATGCATACCAAATGGAATATTATTCAGCCATTTAAAAGATTTAAACCCTGTCATTCACAGCAACATGAATGGAAGTGGATGTTTTTATGTTAAGTGAAATAGGCCAGGTACACAAGAACAAACACTATATATTCTCATTGATTTGTAGAAACCAAAAGCCCATCTCACAGAAGAGACAGAATAGTGACCAGTAGAGACCAGGAAGGGCAGTGGGAAAAGAAGTGGAGAAAAGCTTGATAAGGGGCATCAAAACACAGGGAGGAGGGAGTTATTCTAGTTTCTTACAGCATAGTAGGCTAATTATTGACTACAACAACCTATGATATATCTCAAAATGTCTAGACAAGCTCAAAATTGCCAGCACACAGAAGTGATTACTCGTTGAGGGGATGGTAGTGCTTATTATGTTGGTTTGATTACTGCATATTACATACTTATATTGAAGTACCCCATAATGATGTAAAAATATTGCATCTCAACAAAAAAAATCAAAGGAAAAGTTTTAAATAGTGAAATCAACAAAATTTACTAATATTTTAGCTTTATAGAAAACTCATTATAGGAGTTATACAGCAAAAGTAGTTCCTCCCGATGCCACCATGAAATTCAAAATACATCATTTAAATTACCATTATATTGAACCAGCAATTTCTTTCTAAGTCTTTACCCATTATACAGAATTATCTCTATCACTCCCTCTGTAATTAGGTGAGAGCCATATTTTTTTTAAAGTTATTAAACTAGACACATTGCTTTTGTTCCCAGCCTCCTAACTGTCCCCTCCCACCCAGATGGCCACTGGAAGACCAAACGTGTGTACAAAGCCGCTTTCCTGGTGCTCTTGATTGGACTAGAAGTGGGAAACTCGAAAAGTTGGGTCGAAGTTCCTCCCTGACATGTGTCTGTAATAAGGGAGAGATATTCCAGAAAGAGAGAGAAGCATGAAGACACCAGAAGAGATGAGAGGACAGGGAAGAAGTTTTGGCACCTATAAGCATCTCTCTGCAGTTTTTCCTGTGATCCTCATTTTTCTGTGGCTTGGTTGTCTTCTTGTGCGATGTTCAAATATACTTCTAGTAGGCATCTCCTATTTTATTTACTTGAATTCGGACTGCCTTCTTGAAACTTGCAACAAAGAGCATTTGAGTACTCTTACTGGCTGTCATTTATTGTATGTACAGTAAATTAAAATAAAATTATAAAAATTGTGATGCTAATATCTGATCAATTTTTTACATCTAAACACCTCTAATGAAATAAATACTTCATTTATGTAATAAAGAATAAACTATACATAATGGGGGTATTATTTCCTGATGCAGTCTTTTAGATAAAACATCACTCATCCTATTGTCTTCTCTCTAAGGATCAATTACTTTTCCTGCTGGTCCTGAGAGACAATTCAGTTTGATTATGAAACTGTCTTATTCCTTTACCTGAAGGCATTTCTTTCTGGTAGAGTAAATCAAATAAAGTGTTTTGATATCAAAAGAACATAGACTCTGCTCTGTCACCTAATTTTAGTTAAAAGTCAAATAATAAGCATAGTAAAGCCACATCCTCAGGCAAAGAATTTGATTTACCCACATTCAAGAATTTACAATAAAGCAACACTAATAGCTATGGTCTAAGACTTGCTTTGCTATTATATATTTTGAAAATATCACATCGACTATTGCTACCAAAGGAATTAGTAGCCAGCTATGGCCAATCAATGTATTGATTCACTGGGTACTGAATCAGCACTGAGTTCGCTCCAGGGATTCAAAAGCAGCAGTCAGACATGTTGCCTTAGAATTAGGCTTTTAAGGGGCCCAGGACCAAAAAATAGGTCCCATTCTACAGAATGACTGTGCTGAAAACACTCTGGATTAGAGGGGAGAGAAGGCCCTAGATATCAAAACAAGGTGTCCAGATTTAAGAATTTTAAAAATCATAATATGGTAGGAGGACCGAGAGACTAAGACTCTTGATGCTCACCTTTAATTATAGACATTGCATGTGACCCACTGTATTTGGAAGTCAAAGAAAATTAATTTCAAGTAAGTGTAACATCATTAAAAGGTAAGTTTACACGTCACCGTGTAGAGGAGGAGTTAAGAAACAGCCTTCCCTGTAGGAGCCATCTACCATGTGCACAGAGGAGACAGGTTAAGCAACGGCTTGTGGAAGAATTTCAGGCTGCCCTGCTTCCTGCCTTTCCTGCAGAATATGGTATTCTGTCTCCTTGTGAGATCTAGAAAAAGCCAAATGAAGCTCAGTTACCAAGTTTCATTAGCGCATTCCAGACTTTGTCCTGTTTGCATTTCAGAGCTAATCTCAAACGTCAAAGAGCTCCGCCTCCCACCCCAAAGCTTCTAGACCGTTTAATCACAAAGGCTCCTGGGTAAAGTGTGAGTTCCTCTTGTACATCTTCACCTCCAGCCTCTTTTAGATGCTATCTGGGCTCACTTTTCCAGGGAACAATAAAACAGAGATGGACAAATGAGACTTTTTCTAGGCAAAGTGTCCAAGGTGCTTTGGTGCCCAAACTGGAACTAGTTGTGTAGAGGATGGTAATTTGGGGAAGGTGTCCAACACTCTAGGAGCACGTGTCCAGCCAGGACATAAACCTTACCTATCCTCCATGCCTCGCAGCTGTCGGGGAGAATGGATCCTAGGCTCTGTCACAAACAGTGTACTGTGAAGGGAAAATCATACAGCTGGTAAGGAAGACGGCTGTGGGTGGTGTCGGGGAAGTCTCAGGGAGAAGCAGCGTGAAGCTTTATAAAGTCTTTAGTGCCCATGGGTTTCACATTTATTATTGCCTGAAATTGTAGGACAGTAGGAAAAAATCCTACCGGCAGTCAATTATAAATTGACAGATGGACAAACCAATAGAATACGGGACACGGGTAAGCTGCATTAACTTACCTGTATAACAGAGGATTGATGAATGTTTATAGAGATAGATGGTGGAATGATTAGATAGATGCTTCAAATGTACAGTAAAGGGTGGTATGAATTCTGTGGGCAGGGGCTGGGGCGTAGGTCAGTGATAAAGCATGTGCTCAGTATGCAGAATGCCTTGTGTTCGGCACCACAAAAACTTAGAAGAATTTTAAAAAGAACTCAGAATTAGGACAGAAGGAACTCTAGAGTTAGACAAGGTTCCACAGAGGAAGGAACCTAAAAGTGTGCTTTGAAGACTGAATTTTAGCAAAAAGGATAAAAGCTTTCCAAATGAAAGGAAGTGAGTAGGCAACTATATGGAGAAAAGAACAAATAACTGGGAATAATCAGAAGTTCTGATTATAACCTTGCAGAGTAGAAAAGAAACCATGCACTTCATCCACCAAGCTTTCTGTGGAATGTTCTAAAATCAGAGACATTCCTGTACTCACCTTATGCTATATATTATACTATGTGCTTGACCAAAAAAATCATTTCAATAAATCTGTAAAGTAACTTTATATGGTACCTATAAACAATATTATTTAAGAGAGGAAAAATAATCAATACTTTTTAACAATTAGGGCAGGCACAGAAAAATCTGATGTGTATTATCTCATTTAACACACAAAACAATCAGCCAAGGAATTCTTTTTTCTAGAATATTAACAATAGAGATTCTATGTTCTTTTATATAATAAAACTGATATGTAACAAACTTGTGCTTAAAGTCCAGACATGCATGATCCAAAAGGCCAGTCAAGACCTCCTTTGTAAAGCACTGGAAAATAAGTTTGGAAAATTAAACCACACTGTTTCTTAAATTTTGAAAGCCAGTGGCTAGAGGAATTAATTTTTAAGAACCCATAGAGATTTTAAAGAGAGCGGTTGCAAGAACTAATGTTGCTTTATGACGATCCAGTGACCTGCAGTGTTGAGAGCACACTGTGAGGTACTGAAACATGAGGAAGAGAGAGAAATATGCAGATGATCACAATAGCGGAGACGCCAATGGTGGTAGGAGGGGTCAACACAGAGAGAAAGAAAAAGAAAAACATAGTTTAAAAAGGCAGTACCAAAAAATCACTGGAACATTTAATGGCCAATTTGAAGTATTTCCAATTCTGAGTAACTGAGAAGGTGATGGCATCATTGATAGAAGTTAGAACAATCTGAAGAGATTGCTTGAAAGGGAATTAGTTTATTATTCCCTACTAAAGAATCTGTAAGTGCCTGATTCCACACTGCTTAAAACTGAACAGCAATGAATGTTCGTATTGGATCTGATCTAAGAATGGTCAATTTCTGGTATCAGCATATCCAAGAATGCTATATTTGCTATAATTTTATGCATGCTGAATGCTTAATTAGAACAAGGCATCTGTGCATTGTTATAAGTATTATTGCATAGTACTAATGAATTAAGTGTATTGTTATAATTATTATTATATAGTACTAATGAGTTAATGATCATGTAATTTTCAAAAAAGAAATAGAGGCCAGAGAATAATTTGCTTATGCTTTAAATTTAGAGTGAATCTTCTCTCTTTTATATCTTTATCCTAGCATTCAAATATAAAAATTATTTTTTAAATATATTTCCCTATTCCCAAAGATCATCAGCGAGGAATCTGTACTCAGACTCTCTCCAAACAATATTCTGAGCTTTCTTCTGCTCTTATTTACCCTTATTTTGGAAAAACTGTAGATTCATGTAATCCCCTCAACTTCCCAAGTAAATTAAATGTGGGCAATTGGGGGCTGTCCACATAATGTTTTATTGAAAGTCCCAACAAACTTTAAATTTCTACCCAAAATTCCTTTCTGATATATTATAATAACTACTTCTAAAATGGCTCTATAGAATACTATTCCGTGTGTCAGGAAATACTAGGACGAATCCCAATCTGACTTCAAATCCTCACCCTTAGTTGCCTGGGGTCATGTATAGGAACAGAAAGCACAGGTGAAAATTTAAACATCCTTATGCCTTTCAAAATACAACAAACATTTTCCCAGTATTTGTGTTTCTAACAGAACAGTGCAAATTCAAAAAAAAAAAGGGGGGGGCTAAAATTCAACAGGCAAGCCTCTATCTTACTATCTAGTACTATTTCTATGTCATTGGTAACTGAATTCAGTGATACCAGGAGGGAAAAGGGAATTTACAAGAATTGGAAATGAGAAAATTTACCACAGACAGAGGCACTGAATGCTAAAATCAAGACTTCCTTGGAAATTTTAGGTGTCACTATGTAGGAACCATTTATTGTTGTGACCTTTGGTTTACTGCGGGAAGGCTTCTGTGGTTGGGGGGAACCACAGGATTCAGATTTTCGGAAATGAAAAATGCATAGTAATGAAGCTCCTTCTGTGTGAAAATGGCAGTTGGCTAACTATATACTTAGCTAGGTGAGGCCGTAGGCACATTACAAATCAATAACAGAAAGCAAAGTCAAAGGCACTTCTCTTATCCCAAAAACAATGCACAAAGGTGTATATTTTAAAGACAGGAAGTGACAATCATGGGAAATTCGTGGGAGGGATCACTGAAAGGCAACTTAAAGGCCCAGAAGCCATAGGGAGTGCACAATTTCATAAATACTGAAAAAGCATCATTGCAAATCCCCTACTGAGACCATTACATGTGTCAGAACTCTGGAAATTTTGAGGAAAGTGATTTAACGCTTGAGGTGGTGACTGCCAAGAGTGAGTATGTCACAATTTCTCACAGGAGCAGAGAAACCATCACAAAGCCAATCAAAAACCTGCACAGGGCACTGGCCCAGGCCACGTCCAAGTAGCAATTCTGGGGCAGCCACCGAGGTAGTGCTCAGAGGAAACCATCCACCTTGCCAAAGGTTGCTAGTGAGGAGGGAGGTCCACAGTCTCCATGTGGGTTTGGCTTTACAGTGGCTTGGTGCACAGTCATTTGCAAACTCTTGTCGCCATTATAACTCACAAGCAGTGAAGGAGACTCACACAAAAATGATACTTCTACTGTGCTGCCTGCAGATATCTAGGTGAAGCCCACCCAACACTTACTCCTAAGCGTCTCATGAACACACTCTAAGTGCAGTGATCTTTGGGAAACTGAGTATTCCCAGACTCATGAGGGCCCTGCCTGTTTGGACGTGAAGCTGCATGTAGTATGGCATTTCAGTCCTTTGTATTTCTTGGTGGTTTCATACCATTAGACCGGTCAGCCTTGATATTCTTGAATTCTGTGCAGCCATCTCTACCTACTAGCAAAGCCAGTTTATGGGATCCACTCAGCCTCGTTTCGCCTCTGAAGGAGGACACAGTGGAAAATGGACCACAGAGACTTTTTAAAGTGCCGTCTTCCTGGGATCTAGAGTAATGACCTGAATTTCCAACGTGTCTCATTACACTGATCTCTCCAGCAACTTGCTGGTTCCATCGTGCAGCATCACGGATGTTTTCCGGGCAGCATTTTTCTCCATATTGTTTTAGACACCGTGCCATTATAATCACTCGCAATTGACCAGTAATTGTCGCAGAAGCATGCCTCCCTCTGCCAGGGCCACCCAGTTGCTGGACTACACCCAGCTGAGTGCAGTAAGTTCCAGAATCCAATCAAAGCGAAGCCCCATCAGTATCCAGGTTTCTCATTATGAAGTTGAGCCAACAGTTGCTTCCATGCAATCCCTCCCTCCTACAGGGCACACACTCCATCGTAGGAAAACTCAGATGGCTTCTCAGCCATGATCATTAATTCATGCTCACAGATCTTATTTTTGCAGTTTGTTTTATAACTGCTATTGACATGGGTGTCCATATCCCATCTGGAAAATGGGAATAGAGACATTTTCTTGGAAGAATATGACAGCAGTCTTAAGAGAATAAAGCTAAAGTGCATCTTACAGTCTTTGTAAAGTAAGAAGGAAAACTACCTCTAAATGTTCATCCTGTTCAGTTTATGATTACACTAGAATAAAGCACTGACCTACAATTATGTACTAATTAAGCCTCAATAATTTTCCTAGGTGCTAAACTATTCAGTAGTGAGAACCTAGAACAATAGAAATGGCATGAGAACTTAATGGGGAACCCATTGCCCAATAACCTGCTATAGACAAAATGGCATTGATAGGACAAAGAGCTTTGTCACATGAATCTTTGACACAGTTTGTGACCAATACACTTTTGCTTTCAATATAATCTCCCACCCCTCTATTAATAACAATAGCAGTGACAATAACTTGCATTTATTTACTGCTTTTGAGAGATAAAAGCATGGGTATCATGTCTTGCATTTATAATTTATCACATATTTAGCTTTTCAGAATTTACAAAATTCTTAAAGTTTCTCTTATTTTTAACACAGGCTCCCTCTGACAGTCCTGGTTAAGCAGCACTTCGGAGCACATGCTCACTAGCACTGAGACATCAGCCTATGTTATACAGCATTACCTTGGGCATGGAGGACTCCCACATCCCTAAGAACGAGGACAATTGAGAAATTCACTACAAAGATACAAGTATTTAAGGAATAATTTCTAGTTCATTCTTTTCCAATAAAAAGACCAACATTTTCCAGAAGGTGGACTGAGTACGGGTGAGTGTGGGGCTGCCTGCTGATAAACAAGGGAACTTGCCGTCTGCGGGGAGAAAACGTGTCATGTGTATCCGATGGCACTAGTTCCCCCAGGCACTCCAGTCACCCCCACTGAAACTGGGGGTTGGTTCTGTTCATAAAACATAACTTCTATTTGCACATTTCCTTTCTTCTCTAATGTCACTTTTTATGTCACAATAATTCATTTATTTAAATTTCCTTTAAAATTTGATGTTAATTTTACGTTCTCTCATGATTATAGCCCAATAACTACAAAAAAGAAGTTCTTTTCCAAAGGATGATGATGATGTGTGAGTATGTGAGTATGTGTGTGTGTGTGTGTGTGTGTGTGTAGTTGAGATTTTACATCTACCTCTCTGTGCGTGATTTCTGTATCTATGTTTTTTGTATAAGCTTCTGGGTTTGTGTGTCCATTTCTGTGTGTTTTTCTGGGCGTGCTTCTACATACGTTTCTCCATGTGTGCCCTTGTGTGTTTCTGTGTGTTTGCTGGGGCAAGTTTCTGTGTACATTACTTTCTGTGTGAGGGTGTATGTGTATTTCTGTGTGGTGGGAAGGTTATAGGAGTAGACATCGTAAAGACATCACACAACCTCAAGCACATCCAAATATACACGTTCATGGCACAAAGGGGTCTTTTCTAGGCACACTCCCTGTTTGCAAAATCCCAGACTCTAAAAGAAAACCCAGAAATGTTGAATCCAAACCCTATTTCCATGACTAGAGCTTAAAGGTGTTCAAAATATCACTTCTTCTACTTCTTTATATTCAAAATCAGGAACCCTTTTTCTTACCTAGTAGATAGTGGTTCTTCCAATGAATGATCCTGTCATGTTGTAGAGTACAACAGTTGGCACCAAGGGCTCTTTTTTTTTGCTATGTTCACATGTCTTATAAATGACTGAGTATAATGGAGCCCCCAAAATCTCAAGATTCTTCCCGAACAATAAGCAGCAGACATTAAAACTCATTTTAAAGCATGCATTTGCCCTAGAATTTAGAAGAAATTTTATATCATTTTCTCTATGTGCTAGTAGATTAATATTTCCTTTATGTTAATAGGCAAGTTTATTATTCTTGTTATCTTCATTTAATGTCCTAAGGACCAGGTGAGACAATTTTGCGAGTTTAATGATTACTAGCATAAAGTACACAGGAGGGTCACTTAGGACATGCCATCCTTTCGAGGCATCTTGCCAAAAGAGCCTGGAGTTAATTAATTAATACTAGGAAAATCCACTGCCAGTCTCAGTTTTGAGAGACAAAAATTAAAAACAAGAAATATATATATATAAATATATATATATATTGTCTTTACGATGTCTACTCCTATATATATATATATATATATATATATATATATAGTGTTATCTAGGCTCTAAGCCAACACACAACTATGTCCCTTTTCAAAGAGCAGCAAACATAGAATTCATTATATGATGTATACATGTGCATGAATGTATGAGTGTATCCTTTGATATATTTTTACATGAGTGACCTAGCAACCTTCTAATACACATGCATACCGTTCTCTACAATAAATCAAGTTACCTCAATAGCTATGACGGTATTTTTGTTGATAAATAGAGCTTCTGTGGATTATGACATCACATTCAACACACACAGATAACCCCTCTGGGTACACCCCACGCTCACCTCGTTAGTAACAACAGGGTGGGCAGAACCACATACTGCCTGACTTTGTATGAACCCTTCCTGGGCAGTGGGCAGAGAACTGGAGAGAATAAAATACCTAAGGACCCCTCACTGCTTCTAGAAGCCTGTTTTGTAGGTAAATCTTAGCACACATGCAGAAAAAAGGCAGAGGCAGCAATCAAGAGAGGCTGAGTGAGAGACAGAGAGAAAAAGCAGGCAGACAGACAGACAGAAGGCTCCAGAGAGACAGACAGAAAGAGGGCAAGGAGCAAGGGAAGGGGCAAGAAGGCAAGCAATTCCTGGTTAACTTGTTCCTCTGCTGACTGGTTGCTTCCAGAGAACTGTTTCCCTGGCTGCAGTTGCTGTGCAACTGCTTCCTGCGATTAGATGACTTTATTTACTTTATCTGTTTCTCTCCCTCCATTAACCTCTTCTTTGCCAAACCATCTGACGAGCACAACCTTGGCTGGAGGAGATGAGTTCACACGAGACACGGTACAGACTTATCCACCTGCACCTAACTAAAGTCCTGAAATTTATGGAAATATGCATACGTATTCATATTCCTTAAGTATTCATATTTATAAGGTTATGTTTAATTAATTGTATTTGTAATATTTATATGATATGATATGATATATATATATCATGTATAAATATCCTAAATTATTTTAAGGTCTATGTGAACAGAGACTAGATTTATCAAAAGGTCATTTTCAAACTATTATGCATACTGACACACATACACATGCCCAAGTAATCGGTATTAATGTCCACCCTCTCTCTGCAATGAGAAATAAAGAGAGAAAGTGCGGGCCTGACTGCCGGTTTCGGATGTGTATTTCTGTCTAGATATGCAGTAAAACCCAGCAAAAGTCCCCAGCCCCATTTTAGCTACAAAGTAAATTTAGTGAATTGAGTGATAACACAGGGTTGCAATTCCTGGAGTCGCTGGCCAAATAACCTAACAGGTCCTTCCTGGGAGACAGCTGTGGGTCCTGAGGTGCAAAGCTAAGGGAAGACACACATTCCAGGTCACAGTGTTATGTAGTGGTGAAACAGCTGGCTTAAGGTAGTTGTCTCAATTATCTGTCACAGTCACCATAGCCAAATCTCTTTTATTTAGCAATCACTGAAACTATTTTTGGAGCATAGAACAGAAAAGGAGAAAAATCTTCTTAACATAGTCCAACAGCAACACTACCAAAAAAGTTAATGATTTTTTAAAAATCTATGTCAAAAAGTATATACCTATGTATGACTATAATGTGTGTATATAGATATAACAAGTATGTGTGATGAATATAACCAAACGAATTTGTTTTTGACTACAAAGTACACCCATTTATTGTTGCATGTTATATATTAAACATATTCAGTATTACGATATTCAGTCTACCAGGAATCAAGGCCAATTTGCAGTTTGGAGGAAATATCTAATGAGACAGAATTGTTTTTCTCCTGTGGTACTGGAGACCAAACCTAGGCCATTGCACATTAGGTAAATGCTCTGCTCTTGAACTATACCTTCTGCCAGGGGAAAAAAATACCTAATTGATCTTGATTTTGGAGCACGATCCCACTTATACTGTCTTGATGGATCTATTTTCATTTATAAAACCACAAAAATTTCTCTGAGAAATATCTTGAAATCCCTAAACCTTGCTCAGTGTTTCTTTTCACATTCAATTTAAGAGAAGAAAAAAATTCTTATGACAAAAGTATATTTAGTGGGCTCCAGAACTCATTCATCCTTATTGCTTCTAGAAGCCATAGTAAAGGTACAACTTCTACTCTACCAAGGAGCATCCAATGCAACTAATTTTTGAGCTAAAATGTTCCTGTGAACCAAGCACCTAATTCTAATCATCTGACAATGGGAGAGTAGCCTGATTATCCTCAGAATTTATTTATTTATTTATTCATTTATTTTTGGTACCAGGAATTGAACTTAGGACATTGTGCTTGTCAGGCAGGCACTTAAGCCACTGAGCTACATCCCAGACCCTGTGGTCCGATTATTATTAACACTTGTGTTTTGCAAATAAAGGAACAGATTCATGGTTAGGTGTGCTAACTTACCCCCAAAGAATAGAACAGCAAAGCAAAGAATTCAGGCCCGGATCTGTCAGACTCTAAACCCCAGCTTCTCATCTATCCAGTTAAGTTCTACCTGCTCAGACCAGAGGAGAGAATCAACTCTGCTTTGAGTTACTGATGCACTAGATAAAGTGAAATATGTATTGAAGTAGTGAAGAGGAATTTCTCCCAGGTAGGGTATCCTGAGTGTTTCTCAAGGACAAGGTCTTTTGTATTTCCTTTTACCACTAATTCTACCAGAATAAGATTTGCAAAGTATTTTCTATGAAGAAAAAGGGGGATAAAAAAGGTTATAGAGAAACCTGTTATACAGGTTATACAGACAGTTACACAGAAAGTGGCTGAGAGGACGCCGCTGAGAATTCCTTAAAGAAAGCTACCAGCTCACCAGGGGCCCCGTATTTAGCCAATTAAGATAAGATAGATAAGAAGCCGGTGGGCTCAATGATCAGCTTGTAGTTTCGGTGGAAAGGAGACAGGAGAAAATGATTTGAAAGAGAAGAACTCAGAACAATGAGATGCTCGAAAAGAGCCAACTTCAGAAAAAGACAATGTCATAGCAAAATAAATGAAAAAACAAAACAAAGCTCCCCCTCCCCAAAAATCAGAGGATGAAGGAGTAGAAAAAGGAAACCTGAATTCCTGGAAAAAGAAAAAAAGAAAAGAAAAGAAAAGAAAAGAAAAGATGCACTTCTATTTTTTTTTTCTTTACCTTTGATAAACTTTGAGACACAAAAGCCGGTAGGTGCAATGTGGCTGATACTCAGATTTCTGAGTATCAGCAAAAGCTGAATCCTCCTTACTGAAACTTGGCCGCCCTCAACAGAGTACCTTGTTTCTGTAATTACTGAGCATTCATGTCTGCACCAGTGGGTAACTTTTATCAGAACAAACAGACAGGATCTGCAAGGTTTTGGAGAAAGCCAAGGAGCCCCGCATCTGAATGGAGTCGTTTCTGGCAGGTGAGACCCCCTACTCTGGGGAGACCTTTGTCAGCTCGCAGTCACAGGTAGACGGAAGGCAAACACTCAGGTTCTTTGCTCTCTCACAGAGAGCAGTAAAAGCAGAGTTTGAGGATAGACCTACTGTCCATTGAAAAATTTGTTTAAAAGTCTCTGCAAGACATTTGATGAGCTAGATGAAATACCTTGGATCCCACGCCCATACTTTAATCAACAATATTTAGCTTATCTCTACCTGATTCTTTCACTCTCTGACTGAAAGAAAGCATAAAGTTGTATTAAAATCATAGCTGACATGCTCTGTTTTATAATTCTGTTTCAATGGATGATATGGTTTAAAATGTGAATGAAACATTATTTCACCTCACTTACATTTTTATTCAAAGAGCAGGTTTGGCTAAAAAAGGAGAGTATTCAAATGTAGAACTTACTTTTAAAATTTTTCATACACAGAAATGTCAGTCTTCCTCATAGAAATCCAGATCATGTCATTAGTACATCAGCGAATTTAAATGTAGGCAAGGATGTACAGACAGATACTGAATTTGGATTTGGTTTCTTCTTTCTGCTCCATGGGACATTTTTCTAGGAAAACAACTTGCCTCGTTTTAAGGATCTGTTTAAAAATGATTCCAAGGATGGAGGATTAAGAAGGGACTGTGGGGCTTTTTTGTGCCTCTCTGCTCAAAAACCAAACTCAATATTATGCCTTCCAAAGCGAGCTGTGAGAAAACATGTTTTCCCGAAGCTGGCTCCGTAATTTCCCTCTGTTGTTTGTTGTGTTCCAAGGTTTGGATCAAACCAGCTCACCTGTTCTCCATGCCTGCTTCCCTTAGCAGCCAGGATAAAGCCCAAGGAATAATTCACCTGCCACACTCTCGCTTTCCATGACCTAAGCCACAGAGCTCTGTCTGTGCTCTTTCACCCCTTTTATTCCTATCTTCTCTTCTCTCAGAAATTATAACAAATTAAAATATTGCCACAATGTGTTGGGGAAATGTGAAATTACAGTATTTGGAAGGAGCATCTTGAGAATTGAATTGGCAATCTGAAATTTCTATGATATTTTTGCCTTAACCCTATAGAATTTTATTTCTAGAATTCTACCTTATTTCCTTAATTCTTTTTTGCTGAATGATAAAGTTACCAGCTATATGGTATCTCCTGGACACCTCTTCATTGTCTAAAATGAATCCTAAACTAAATATATCCAAAATGAAATGCAAGCTTTGTATCTGAAACAAAGCAATTTTTTAAAAAGTTCTTTCCCAAAGTTCTAGGTTCCAGAGAATGCATAGCCACTGTGAACCCAGGAATCTTCCATGACAGACTTCCATGACAGTCTGTCTCTCTCTGTGTCTCTGTCTGTCTCTGTCTCTGTCTCTCTGTTTCTCTCTCTCTCTCTCTCTCTCTCTCTCTCTCTCTCTCTCTCTCATTTGCCTCTGCCAATCCATCTGCAATCTGGGATCTGGCTAATGTAAATTCCTAAATAGTGTCACAATCCTGCCACTCCTTTTGCTTTACCATCTCCAAAATCCAAAGAAATACTAGCTCTTGTGGGGACTGGGAAATATCCTCCTGATTATCCTACCCTCTGCCCTTCCTCTAGTGCACTCTATACTGCAGCCACCTTTAGCCTTACCTCCTTCCCAGACTTCCCACTCTGGATAGAATACAGACATTAACCACGAAGTAACAATCACGCTGTTAGACCCCACTATCCCTGCTCCTGTTTTTCCACTGCCATCTGGCCCCTGAGTCCACTGTGCTGCTCTTCTTAGAGAACACCCTTCCTGCCCTCTCCACCTAGTTAACATGGGTCTCCAGAGTCAACAACAAACAGAAATGCAGCACATGATTTATTACAGTCACCTCTGCTTCTTGGATTATTCAGGTGAACACACAACACAATTCGCAGAGGAAGCAAGGAAGAGAAAACGTTACCAGCTAAATAAGAGAAGAAGCACCAGTATTAGCTTGGACAGGAGTCAGAAAAAGCCTTGGGATCAGTCTCCTGCATCCAAGGAGGGTGAGTGACAGGGGAAAGGAGCAAGCAGACCCACTGAAGTCACCTTTTCTAGCTTATCATGCAACTAATCATGAAAGAAAATAAATAAACACTGGGAAGTGAGCAAGCAACCTCACTTTTGTCCACTAAAAATAATCAATAAAAATAAAGAACCGATTTCTGCCACAGGAAACCTATTTATGTGAATGGTGGGTGTAAGCCTGCCTGAGTCCATGTAACCCTGCTATACATGTTAAGAATCCATAAAATATTTTTCTACTCTAAAAATACTAGAAATGCCATATACTTCAATTCTGTATGGTTTTGACACCAAGTAATGCAACCAGTGTATAACAAGTCTACCAGCATTCCCAGAATAACATGGATTTTGCACATGCCCACTCCACTAAAATATAGGGAAATCATTTTCAGAAATTCTTTTATTCCAAATCTTTCACGAACCAAGGAAATATGTTTGTTTTTTCCAAAGGTTGCTTAATGATCATTCTTTCTGACATTACATGATGGAAAGTCAACAATGTGACATTTGCCATAAGAAAAACAGAAAGACCGGGCTGAGAAACACAATAAGGCTGCCATCCCAACAGCCAGGAAGTCTGCGATGATTTGTTTCTCTGAGCCTGGCAAAGGTTTTGGCTTCAGTCTCATGTTCTTTGATTATTATTATGCCTGTCTACTCGTGGAAACTGCAAGTACTCACTCTGTCTTCCCACCCTGGAAGAGTGAAAAGAAGAAACGAGCCAAAATGGCTTTGAATAGAGGTTTAAAAGAAAATGATCCTATTATTAACTCAAAAGACTCAGAAAAGAGATTTATCTATGTAAGCCCGTTTTCTAGATAATCAATTATTTATTTTACCCTACGTGAATAGGGTAAATCCCCCAATCAATTGTGAAGGGAGAGAGGCTAAACGTGGAAAGATACACCATACATTGTCTTGGAAATAATTTGTTCAGACTAAGCCGTCAGCCACCCTATTAATGATGACGGGCATTTCTCGGAGTACCACTGTGTTGTGGTTTGAATTTAAAATGTCCCACAAAAGCTTTTATGTTGAAGGCTGCACGCCCAAAGCTGCAGTGTTCAGAGGTAGGGTCTTGGGGGTGATAGGGATGACGAGGGCTCTGACTTCATCAGTGAGTTAATCCAATAACAGATTCATAACACAATGGCCTGTCAGGAAGTGGTGGAAAGCTTGGGAGGTTGGACACAGTTGGAGGAAGTCCGTCTGTGAGGTGCCCCCTTAAAGGGTACATTTTGCCCCTGCCCACCACCTGTCTGGCCACCCTGGGTAAGCAGCTTTGCCCCACCACATGCACTGTGATGTTCTGCCTCGCGATGGGCCCAGAAACAAGCAAGCGACTACAGACAGAAACTTCTGAAACATGAGCCAATAAAACCTTTTTCTCCTGTAAGTTGATAGCTCTTAAGTATTTTGTCACAACAATGAAAAGCTGGCTAACACACAAAGCATCTCTGCTTATAGTGAACCCCTTCTTCTAGGAATTCCTAAAATACAATTAAAACATACAATTTCTATTTAAAATAGCTTATGAATTACTCATAGCATAGTAACACCCAGGAAAGAAAAGACGCTTCAAGGAACTCCACTAATAAAAAAATATTTTTTTATAAAATTAGCTTAGGAATCATTCATCCGACTGCTCTATATAGCACTTCTGTTGCTGCATAATAAAGTACCGCAGTTCCTGCTGTTTATAGCAGCACATATTTATCGACTCATGGCTTTTTAGGTCTGAAGTTCACGTACAGCGTCTAGGTTCTCCATTTAAGGTCTTAAAAGTCTGAAATCAAGCTTTTGCAGGGGTCAGGCTCACTGAGGCAAGAGACATCTTTAAACTTCCTCTAGGCTGGGACAGGACTCAGATCCTTGTGGCCGCAAGCCTGAGGCCCGGTTCCCTTGGCGGCTGACAATTAGGCAGCTCTCAGTTCTGTGAGGCCATTCTCCACTCTCCACCCTCCAAGTCTGTAGTAAGTAATCCCACAGTGCTGACTCCTTCTCCCGCCTAAGTCTATGACCTTCTATTCCTCTGGCCTGTAGGCCCAGATTTCAAAGGCACACAGGAAGGGGTCAGACCCACGCCATGCAACAAAACCAAATCATGGAAGTTGACTCCATACGATCCAAGCCCCAGGAATCATGCAGAATATACACAGCAGGAACCACAGATCTCGAGAGGGCCACCTTCAGGATCCTGCCTGCCTACAAAATTTTGAGTTTTTTAAGGAACCCTCAATTCCTCACACTTTGCTACTGGCTTTTCCCAAGCCATGTGACAGGGACACCACGCAATGAGGGAAACGTGGCGACTGCAGTCCATGGTCTGACTTACAAAGGCGGCTCACTCATTCTTTCAACTCCTCGGCTTTACATCCGCTGGCTCAGGGCCCGCCCAGGGCCACTCACTCTCAGCCACACAGAGAAGGCTGCGGAGGTTACTGCTCTGGGCTGTCACCTCTCCCTCCGTCACCTCTTCATTAATTCTATTTTGGTTATTTGGATGTTACTCATTTTTGTGGATCTTTTGACACCTTTAATTGCTCTTCTCTTCCCACGCCTATTAAGTTTTCTCACCCTTTGATATTGGCATTAGGAACATTTAAAATCATTTGCCAAATAATGTTTTACCACTGCTGTTTTCTGTAAGTTATGTTGCTGTGCCTTTAACCCTGAATTAATTTTGCTGAAAAGCGTTAAGCAGCATGGAGAGGAGGGTTATTTTACACACAGAATTATAGGATTCCTTAGAACCAAAGTCCTCTTTCTTACGCCTTTTAACTCAAAATATAGGCAACCAAATCTTACAAATTTGCTTTGGGGCTCCAAATCTGGTTTGTAAAAACAATTCCGTCTTTTGGCACCCAGCCAGCATATGCCTATCCAGCTAGACCCTGAATACTGGTTCAAAGATAGAGTCACAACATTTTTCCATTGTTACAATTCTTTCTAATTCATCAAAAAGCTAAGAATAGGGCTATCGCCATAGATATCAGAAGGACAATTCAGTCAACCCTGCCAGGTCTCCTACGTGTGCTTCTGAGATAGTCCAAGGCTTAGGTTTGCCTCTGACTCACAGGAATTCACAGGGATATCATGGAGCTCCTCTCTCTTTCCTTTCTTACTTATGCTGGGAGCATGGTAAAATACTGGGGACGTGGAGACAGGATGCGGTTCTACGGGCACATGCATGGAGTAAAGAAGAAGCATGTTTTAATGTCCTGCCAAGTCTCATCACAATTCTTTTATCAAGTGCTTATGGCCTGGACATGATTTCATTTCTACTTCAGAAGAGAAGGATGGTTTCCACTAACACCAGCTGCTCCAGCAGCTGGTCCATCCTCCCTTTGTTACCTGTCCTCTCTCCACTCAATGCACACAACTTTCTGAAGAAATTCTCTACTTTTTACACCAGGAAGAAGTCTGCATTGTGTTCTCTATTTACTTCCACAGTACAATTTCAAGTCTGCTTCCCTGTTATCATTGAAGTGATCTCAGTTGTGTGGTGAGAAAAGAAAAAACTGTGGGGGAACCAGTGCCGTGCACAGGCCACTGCTGGCCTGGAACAGACAGACTCCAGCCTTTTCCTGTGAGTCAGTGCCATTCGCAGACCAGAGGTGAGAGAACAAAGCCACACCAGCAAGCAGCCCAGTGTGGGAACCAGCACCAGGCATGGGCTGCCACCGAACTAGAAGGGACAGGTCCCCAGCCCCTTTGGGACAGGTCCCCAGCCCCTTTGGGACAGGTCCCCAGCCCCTTTGCTGATGGACCAGCAAACAAGAAGTACCAACGCCCCCGTCACCCACCCTAAGAAACTGTCTTATCCAGAGAAACACAGGCTGTGATGACAGCTATGGAGGTGACATGCGATTGGATGCCTGTGTTGCTTTGGTGATTCACTAACATTGCAGGTGTAGGGACAGTGGTCTGATCACAGCTTCAGAGGACAGCGGTACACAGTGTGACATCCAGTGGGGATCTCTTGAGGGTTGTAGCCATTGTTGATCCCCTATGGTCTTGTTTTGAAGTCCTATATTGTTTCCATTGTTTTGTTGGGTTGGGTTTTGTTTTCTTTTGTTTTGTTTGATTATGGCAGAAGCAGCTATTTCAAAGATATCAAGGTATATTATGGTAGCAATTTTGGATTTACTATTGGCTTGTTTTGAAGTCCTTTATTGCATTCATTGTTTTGTTTTTATTGTTTCTGTTCTGTTCTGTTTGACTCTTACTACATCTGAAGTTATCAAAAGGCATTATGATAACTATTGTTGATTTTGTAATGTTTTGAAGTCCTGTATCTTTTACACTGGTTTGTTTTGATTGGTTTTACTCTGTTTTATCCTCTTTAAAATAAAATAAAAGAAAAAAGTTTATGACATGCACTGGAGTGAACCTCAAAAGCATCACTGGTGGTGGCAGGGTGGGGGCATACCTCAGGAAGGAACCGAGGAACAGAGTTTCCATGCCTCCCCACTAGGCTTAAGATAGACACACTGAAAATGCAATATATCCCGAAGTTCTGTGGCCACAAGATAAAAATATAGCAGTTGTTCTAAGTCATGATAAATGCAAAGAAAGCAGATTCTTCTAACGGCCCTACCCAAACTAACTTTACGGCACATGTCAACAGGGAAACTTCCCAGGACACCTTAGATTTACATACAAAATTTACTATAATCCATTCTCCACTCAACAATAAAAAAGTAGTTTTCTTTTTTTTTTTTCACTTTGGACACCACAAAATCAAACACAGGCATGATTCAAAGCCATTCAATCTGGCAAATCATTAGTGTGATATGGTCGACCATGAGTTGAAAAGGATACAAATAATAAGGTTCAACTCTTTATGAAAAGGAAAGAAAGAATCTTGAAAATCTTTCAAATTTTGCTAAAACTTTGAGACCTTTTGTTTTGCTTACATGTGGTATCTAGAATAATGGTCCTCCTAAAGTGGTCCACAGAATCCCTGGGCCTTTGAATATATCATTTCACACAGTGTATTGATCAACAGAATACCTGACATACACAGCTCAAAGAAGAAAGGCTCATTTTGCTCCTGGTTTCAGAGGCTTCAGTCGATCAGCTAATCAATGGGGTATCCATTGATGAGGTTAATTAGTACATCTATTTCTAGTCACCTTCCAAAGCCCCACCTCTGAACACAAGAGCCTTCCATGGGACATTTTTGATACACACAATGACACATGGCCAAGGGGAATTGGGGTTTTCAGTTAGAATTAAAGTTGTTAGTAAACTGTCCTTGAAGTGGAGAGGTTATTGCGGATTATCCAAGTACAGGGACAAGTATCCAAGCACAGGGACTTCATGTGCGGTAGAGAGAGGCAAAGAGGAAATCAGAATAATGAGATGTAAACAGACTCTGTCCACCCACAGCTAACTTTGAAGATGGAGGAAGCGGCCAGGAACCAACCACACAGAAAGTCTCTGAAAGGAAGAAGGGCAAAGCCTCTGGGTCTACAGGAAAAAATGTGGTCCTGCCAGCTCCTGGATGCTAGCCTAGTAAGACCTGTCAGGCTTCCAACCTGCAGAACTATACCAAATAAATCCGTGTTGCTTTAAGTTTGTGGTAAGTTGTTATGTAGCATTTGAAAACTCATAAAGTATTTAACACATCTTTACCAACCAGTTCTTGAGAAGGAATACTTCACAGTTCTGTATCAGTGCTAAGAATCTCTACTGTCTTTAAGACCCAAAGCAGTTACCATTGAGTTCCCATAAACCACTGGTCAACATCTTCTATCTGTGCTGTGCTCCATGAGATTGCCATGTTTCAGTTTGCAATTCTAACAGAAATTTTCTAGGGAATCTACAGAACAGTGACACCATTTCTTATATGAGCCTATGGCTTTGCAGTGCTGGATTGCAAATAAGAATGTAGGATTTTTGTTTCATATTTTATCCTCCAGAATTCTTTAGGCAAAAACAAATACATTTTCTACCTAAGATAAATCCCAAGAACAAAATGCAGTTTAGCCACAGACAATCCTCCATCAATTTATATAGCTAGTCTAGGGATCGATGCAGTGTTTGGACATTTGTCCAGATTTTTGATTGCTCCTAAAAGCCTGTGGTTAGAATTTTGCTGTAAATAAGAAGATACACTTGGTGGTGTTCCCTGAGATTCATTTTGATACACTACTGAGATTTCCCTGGCACTTCCCACCCACTGCCACAGCTCCACACAGAGATCCAGGGTTCGTGGCTCTGCTGCCAGACTCAGAGTGGCCCCTCGCCTGCAGGCTGTCAGCTCTGCCCCTGCCTGGCCTCAGGGAGGGCACCAGTATAAGGCAGGGCTCCCCAATGGGCTGCAAAGGAGCATCTACCTCTCTTTTGTTTAAGGAAACAGCTTTCCGAAGAACACGCCCCTTAGAATCTGTTGTATGAGGAGAGCACAAAACTTTAGCTACATGGGAAGAATCAGTCCAAGAGATCTACTGTACACCATTGTGATGTAATGTATGTAAGTTAATAATGCAATATGTAAGTTAATAATAATATATTGTCTACTTGACACTTGCTAAGAGAACAGTTTTTAAGTGTTGTCACCACACATAAAAAAGAAGTACACAAAGTCATGTATATGCTAAATAGCTCAATTTAGCCATTCTACAGTGTGTGTATCCCTCCACACATCACACCACATATCATAAACATACAATATATTTCTTTTAATTAAAAATATGCTGTTGCAATGCTGGTGGGGATGTGGAGAAAAGAGAACTCTCATACACTGTCAGGGAGACTGCAGATTAGTATAGCTCTTAAGGAATCTAGTGTGTCAATTCCTTGAAGACTTGGAAAGAAACTATCAATATGACCTGGCTCTCCCATTACTGGGTATACACACCCAATGGACGTGGAATCAGCACGAAGAAGGGACAGCTGCATACTCATGTCTACTGCAGCATTTTTGGCAGTAGCCAAGACACGCAGTCAACTGAGATGTCCGTAAGTGAATGGCTAGCCAAAGGCACCGGTGTACAGACACAGTGGCGTTTTATCCAGCCGTACAAAAACTGAAATCCTGTCACCTGCAGGAAAATGAATGGGACTGGAGGGCATTAAGTTAAGTAAAGTAAGTCAGGCACAGAAAGGCGAGTACTACATGTTCTCATATTGGAAACCATGAAAAAAATGTGATTTCCAAGTAAAATAAGATAGTGATTATTAGAAATTAAGAAGGGCAAAGGAAAGAAGATATAGAGGGAAGTTGGCTAATAGGTATCAAAATACAGTTGACTAGGAGGAATAAATTCTAGCATTCTATAGCACAGTGGGATGATTATAGTTTATAATAATATATTAATACTTTATAAAGAACCAGAAGACAGGAGTTGAACAAAGAAATGATAAATATTTAAGAAAATGGTAGTGCTGATTATCTTAATTTAATCATTGTACATTGTAGACATGTATTGAATTATCATACTTTACAATAAATATGCACAAGTATTATGTGATAATTAAAGTAACAAGACTGGAGGTGTAACTCAGTGGTAGAGCACTTGCTAGCATGCTCAAGGCCCTGAATTTGATTGCTAGCACTACAAAAAATTAAGGAAAATTAATAAAAGTGTAAATATATCTATATTCAGATCAGAGAGAGAGAGAAAGAATAATATTCATGGGAAAAATCCAGGCCAAAAAAGAAGCCAAAAGGAAAATAGGAAATATATGGTATTTTATGTAACTCTCATCCCCCCCAAAAAGTGCAAAGTTATCTAGGACACAAATAACTATAGTTAAGAGGTGATTCAAATCCTTTTTATTCATTCAACAAACATGGAGTATCTATGATATTCCAGATTACTCTGAAGATGAGAACAGGATTTATTATATTATTATATTATATTATATTATATTATATTATATTATATTAGTGAAATATCTCATAAGAAGTGATGAAGGAAACGATCTTCCATAGGTCAGTCATCCGGGGCTGGTACCCCCATTTTCAGCATGTACACAGCCCTTCTGGGGTCCCAGTGCAAGGCAGACTGTGATGAAGGTCCGGCACCTGGGAGTTGTGTTTCCTGGAAAAGATGGCGAAGCTGCTGGTCAGAGACTGCATGTCAGGAGCAAAGAGCTAGAGTCAAGGATTTCTGACCCGTTGGGTCCACCTCACTCACTCCTGGTCTCCTGAGCACATGTGATAAATCCCTAAGACGTATTTTCCCTGTCGTTACTTCTCGATTCAATGACACTGGGCAAAAGCTTTTGGGATAGCAGGGGCTTTTGTAAGTATACTATAAAAGTGACTAGTGAAGTCAAAGAACAAGGTGCATGTTCATTTTTGCACGTAGAAGAAAGACCTACAGATGAGGCAGAAATCCGGAAATACGTTGCCTAAATCCATCAAAACAGAACGACTCAAAATGTCAGCAGCTCCGGAGCCCTCCAGCTGCCGAAGCAGGCAGGTGCTGCGTTGGTCAGCAGGACACGGACACGCGTACCTGTCATAAACAAGGGACCGAAGGACTCAGAAGCATTTTTCACTGAAGTGCAGCTCTTCAGCCAGGGCAGAGAGAGCGGCTCAGAGTGGAAGCAAATGCCCGTGTACAGAAATAAACCCAGGCCGTTACAAACCTGCCAGACAGTAAAGCTTCGGGGGAGCTGGGTTTTACTACCCTAGTTCACAGAGCGCAGGCCTCGAACTGCTCCCAGATGTGCAGTTCACGTTCACCCTCATCACCTCCCCTTCTAGTTTATGTGAGGTGATCTTGTCTTTTACTCACAGAGCCAGGAACAGTGTCCTTGAATGTACCAACCATGGACATTTCTGTCATTAAACCTTGATTATAAAATCTCCCCTAAGAACAAACGGTAGGGACCACGGTGGCTTTATAAAACTTTCATTAGTCCTAGACACGAAGTCACTGTGGGCAAAAACCGAATCCCTCACACACCGTGGAAGCATGCTGTCCATAAAGGACACAACATCGACGACCTTTCACACGGAGAGTCATTTTTTTAGTGAATTAAAAGTATCACAAAGGATTAAAACAGTCACTGTGAGTCAACACTTCCGCTCTGGGATGCTACTCAGCAAGCTAAGAAGTAGAATAATGAGATTACCTTGCTTAATTACAGATTTGCAAAACATTTCTTTTCAAATCGTCACTCCACATCCACAAAATACTTTTAAATGTATTTTAAGTAGCCAGTTATCTTTTCAATTGAAAAGGTTAATATTTTCTGCTATATCAAAGAAAGTGCTTCAGTCTATTGGTAAGGTAGTTTTAGCTAACATAAACACACAGCTTAGGTATGTTACTAAGCATTTTCAAGCAGCAAAAAAAATTACCATTTTATGCAGATGATAATGTAATGTTTAACCAGTTAAATAATTCTCCCATTTATTTATAATAGCTGTAATTATACTAGCTGTATCATCATTAATAGCTATATAATAGCTGTACAGCTATTAATACTAGGGTACAAAATCAATTTAAATGTAGTCAGAACTTTTGTTATTATGAAAAAGTTATTAAGACTCCTTTTATGTTTAATTTTTTTAATGTGTCCCCAAAGCATTTTGAATAGTTCAGCTGATTAATAAAGAGCAAGATATCATAAAAGAAACTATTTTCCAAAAGCCAGTAGAGCTTGCATACTTCCATTTTTTTAAAATGTAGAGAAACATAAAACAATTTAACTTAAGATCCCTGAAGATTCCTCACATTTCTGATAAAAAAGTTTGGAAGATTTAGTGTTTGGCAGACTGACTGTAGATAATAATAATGTATTGCATATGTGAAGATTATAAAAGGAAAAATAAATTATTTCCCTAGTTTTCTTTTGTTTGAAAAGATCATGTCATCAATGGGCATGGTCCATAATCCCATCGTCTGGTAGGTTGAGGCAGGAAGATTGTCAGGAGTTTGACCCCAGCCTAGAACACACAGTGAGTTTGAGGTCAGCCTCAACTACATAGTGAGACCCTGCCTCAACTAAAAAGACAAAAAGATCATGTGATAATTAAAAAATATAGTTATGGGAAAATCCCATAGAATAACTGGCACCTCTAATAAAAGAGGACTTTAACAAATAACATATTAGAATGTACACCTTACTTATAGTTTTACCATATGCCAGGAATCATGTTTAGCATTTTGTATTTAACCTATCAGCTGGGAACAAAGTATGCAATATTATCGTCTGCATTATTATTCTCATTTATAAAAATGAGAAACTCATGATGCTAAAAAGTGGTAGCCATAAACTTTGAACTTAAGTCACTCCGGCTCCTGTGTTTACAAATGTGCTTAGTTAATACGATATGCTTCCTCAATGTATATAATTATAATACATTGAATAATGGCCCAAAGTGCACATGTGGTGAGGCAAAGGAGGCACTGAGGCACCAAACACGGAAGGACAGATCAATTTACTCCAGAACACGTGTTAACTCTGTAAGACACAGGGAAAATATATGATGTGTATAGGGTTTGGTACTGAGGTCTCTGGAATCTAGTGGGTTATGGGTAAGGGGAGACTACTGCTTAGCTCTCCCCTATTTAGTGTGTGCATGGGCGTGCATGTGTGTATGTGTGTGCATGTGTGTGTTTGTGTGTAACAGAGTCTCTTTTTCCAAAGTACCTAACCTAACACCATATTCTGAGATGGGGCTGTTTCCTGAGACTATTTACACAAGAAGGTAGTTGGGGTGGTGCATGAGACAGTGCTCACCCATGACATAATGTGTCGATAGTTCCCAGAAAGTGGCTCTTCTTCACCCTCTCTGTCCCTTTCCCCTTGTGACAGCAACCCAAAGGGGAAGGAGCTACAAGGTCGCAGGAGCCTGAGTCCCTGACTGACTCATCGGCAGAGTAGCCCCCTTCACACACAATCTGCCAATCCATATTAGATGTTGATTGGGAGAAGAAATCAACTTTTATCATGTTAAACCGATGGAATACTGGAACTCTCTCCTAACAGTGCCCTCACCCTCACCAGCAGCCTAAAAACGGCAGAGATTGCCACATTATCCAACATCCACTTGCTTCTTCTCCTATAGCAGAAGTCAGTGCACTACACTTCCTGTTTTAGGTTGGTACATGAGCCAAGAATAACATTTTCCATTTTTAAAGGATTTCAGGAAAAAGGAGAAACAGAGGTGAAAGGGAAAGAAATGAAGGAAGGGGAAGGGAAAAAAACAGGAAGGGAATGAAGAAAAGAAAGATATCACATGTGGTCCACAGAACCTAAAGTATTGTTAGTCTGGTTCTTTGTAGAAATGATTTACTGACCTCAGCTCTTCAGCTTTCATAGTGTGAGCAGAATAAGAGGATGCCCAAATTAGAGATTACATTTCTCAGTTTCAGAGGCTAGCGGCTTCCCCATGGCTGAAGAGTATTGCAGTGCGGATTAACTGGCTAATGCATTATCTCTCACAGTTACCATTTTTGTGCTTAGAGCACTGAACATCTATCCACAGAATTACTCAAGAACACTTACAGTATCTTCATAAGTACAGTCACCATATTATGAACTAGATCTCATAAACTTATTTCTTGCATCTAACTACCTTGACCCCTAATCACCACTGTTTTACCCTCTGTGTTTATGAGACAATCTTTTCATATTCCAGTAAGATCATGTGGGATTTGTCTCTTTGAGCCTGGCTTATATTGCTTAGCAAAATGTCCTCCACTTCCGTCAATGTTGTCAAAAATGGCAGGATATCCCTCTTTTTACGGCACTCTGCCTTCTTTACCTTTTATTCTTCCTACTATTGGACAAATGGTTGGTAGCCTCAGTCACTGACAGCTCTGTGGAGCACATGTGTCCTCGACTACCACCACCTTCTAACTTTTATGTGAATGAGAGATGCATTTGTATATTGATGAATCACTTTTGCAAGTCTTTTAGGTCTTGATTTACTCAGCTAACCCTTTGCTAATCAATAAAAGTGTGAATGTATCCGTCTGAACTTTTTTAGAGGTATGTTTCATGGAATTTGAGTACACCCCCAAAAGTCATCTAAAACAGATCATGTCCCTATATTACAGGATAATGATTTTTTAATTGAAATAAAATGACCACAGTAAATAGTCAATTAACTAGGTTTCTGGAACGATTTAGATTGATTTCTAAGTGGAAACCAATCTGACTTATGGAGGGCAAAGCAAAATAAATTTCTTATTTCTAGCACAAATGAGTAGCTCAACTCACTAATCTGGTTTTTCTGTGTATCAGTCAGGGTCCTGGTGGGAAACAGATGGCACACTGGAGCTGGGTAATGTGAGGCGTGTTAAATAAAGAGACTGCAAACTTGTGAGCGGGGAGGAGGAATCAGTACGGGAGAGTGGAATATTCCAGGCAGACAAAGACAGGCAGGGGAAATGGGCTGCCTGGGAACCCCCTGGTAGGGGCCATAGCTTTTAAGACAGGCACACTCCTCCTACACAGCCCAGCGGGGATGCGTTTGGAGTCAAGCACACTAACTCTGTGTCTTTGCTCTGGCCAGTCCCTTGTAGGGACTCCCAAGTGGGTCTGGAGAGGCAAAGTGAAAATGTCAACCCAGTACTCCCATGACAGAAAACCAGAAGTTTGTATTTCAAATGTACAGTAGTTCTCCCTCTATCCAGAAGGGATATTATACAAGACCTCCACAGGTACCTGCAAACAAGGATAGAACCAAACTCTGTATATACTTTTCCTATGCCTACATACCCATGATGAAATTTAACTTAATAGCCACAGTAAGAGATTAACAATAACTAATAATAAAATAGAATTATTATAACAATATACAGAGGCTCCCTGACTTACAAGAGATTGACATCCTGATAAACCCATGGTCAGTAAAAAATGTCGTAAGTCAAGCGTGCATTTAGTTCACTTTACCTACAAAAACTCACAGCTTAACGTAACCTAACTTGAGCTTACTCGGAATATTTACTTTAGTCTACAGTTGGGCAATCATCAACACAAAGCCTATTTTACTATGAGGTACTTACCAGCGTGTGTAATTTATTGAACAGTATACAAAAAGTGGGAAACAGTGGTATGACCGTGCTTTGACTGCCGAAGTCTAAGAACTACAGGTCAGCGGCTGTCCTCTTCATAGTGAAAGTTATTTGAACAATTCTCTCTCACTTTGTCTCCATCTCTTTTCTTCTTCTTTCTTCTTCTTCTTCTTCTTCTCCTTCTTCTTCTTCTTCTTCTTCTTCTTCTTCTTCTTCTTCTTCTTCTTCTTCTCCTCCTCCTCCTCCTCCTCCTCTATCCTTTTTGCTTTTCTCTTCTTCTTCTTCTTCTTCCTCTTCTTCCTCTTCTTCTTCTTCTTCTTCTTCTTCTTCTTCTTCTTCTTCTTCTTCTTCTTCTCTCTCTCTCTCTCTCTCTCTCTCTCATTATTTTACTATATTGTAGTCACACTTGTCTTCTTGTGATGATGAGAGATGACCAGTGCCCATGTGATGAGATGAGTTGAGTCTCAGGGCTTTCTGGTGGGTGCCACCTGCTGCTGCCCACTGAAACACATTTCTCACTGATGCCTTCCACCCACACAATAACGCCTTTTCCATCCCACTGTGGTTATAACACTTGCAGTTCCAAATGCAACTGCTGAACTAGCACAAATTCATTTTCCTTCATTACAGTGTCAAAGATAGACGATTTGTCCTTCTGATCACAGTAATCCCAGCATAGAAGTTTTTCTTTCCTTGTTAAATGGAAAATCCTTATCTTCTCATTGAAGAAAGCACTTTATGGTTCCTCTTTGGCCTATGAGAGTTGCCAGCACCACTGCTTTTGAGTTCTGGATTATTAAGCATAAACACTGCTTGAACACAAGCACTGGGATTCCGTGTCTGTCGACCCAAGAGTGCCTAATGGATGGGCAACATGTAGAGTATGAATACACTGGGCCAAGGAATGATTCACATCCCAGATGTAACGGAGCCACAACAGCATGAAATTTCATCAGGCTCCTCAGAAAAGGATGCAATTTAAAATTTATGAATTGTTTAAATCTGAAATTGTTCATTTAATATTTTCAGAAAACAATTAACCATGGTTAAATGAAATCACAGAAAGTGAAACAACAAATAAAGGAGAACTACTGCATTCTTTGAAGTTCTTACTTGGAATTATTTACCTCATTAAAATCAACCATTTTATGAGTATCTGAACCCCTTTTTAGGCACTCCAGTCATTGCAGTCATCTTAAGGACAAAGGGATGCAGTAGGTTGTTAGACCAGAAAGGTTTGCTTTCAAAAATCTCACAGGAAACGAACTTCTTGGATGCACTGAACCTTGAAACTAGTCTATTGATATCCTGAATCCAGAGACGTGGAGTCAGAGTTAGAGAATGGAAACCCTCTAGTTAGAGAACTGGGCATGAGGGCCAACACAATGTTATGTCATCACTTTGGTGTGAAACATATCACAATATCCTTTCATTTGGAAAATGCAGCAATAAACCAACAGTAGTAATTTTCTGGCTCTTGAAAATTTTTGTTCATGTCCCAGACTTGTGTGAGAAGCAGGCTGCTTTCCTCATAACCCTCTATGCAAATTTTATTCTAATACTTCTACTGTCACCTGAAATTTTCTCATCTATTTCCCTTTTGGCTGTTGTCCCCAGTGAAGTTAGGGTCTTGATCATAGAATAGGAATGATGTGGTATAAAAGATACTCACTACCGAAGACACTACTTGGCATAGCATCACTTGGTATGAAATGAGTAACTTAAGAACAGCTCAGTACCACCTACAAGTCTGCCAGCCTCTGACGAGGGGAAAAAACAACAAACTCCCATTTCAAGGGATACTGACTCCAGGAAGCCACAGTGACCAATTCAAGCTATTTCCACTGAATTTGTAGAGCATGTTGGCTCGTCCATCAGGGCTTATTAATAATTCTTGCTGCACATTACTTTTTCCTCATTTCCAGCTAATAATTTACAGATTCCATGAAGCTAAGAACTAAATGCATGCCACCTTTTTCTAATAAGGTGCTTCATTCCTTTTTGGAGAACAACAAATGTTTACTGAATCAGCAAGATTGAGATCTATTAGAACTCCTGTGACATAAGGACATCTTTTCCATTTGCCATCTTTAACATCTTTTTTAGATACCCTTTACGTAATTCTGTAAGTAAATATATGCCTGACTTGCTCTAGTACTATTTACATCACCTCAAGTGGGAGAAAGAAAAAGACTTTTAAAAAGCCTAATATTCTCTTCAAATATTTATCCTATTATGAGTGAAGATTTGAGGACAATTTCTTTTAACTTCAAATTAGAACTACACTGATCTGGCTTTGATTTACTTGAAGGAAAAAAGACATGACCTTTGGGTGGTTTGCACAGAGAATAATCAATTAGAAATCTAGACTAAAGGTTAGATAGAAAAACAAATAATTTTTATGTTATACAGTCACACAGCCCAAGCACTGTAACTCAGTCCTCAGTCTAAATAAGGGTTAAACCCTGTAGTCGATTTTAAAGCGGTCCAAAAAAATGTATGCAAGTGGCCACAATGAAAATTCAGAACAATATACATGTGGCTTTGATGCAACCCAAACCTGCTGAGTGTCTGGAGTTGGAAACCAGGTGGATGAAAGAGCCAGAAATGCAAAGTGTAGTCGATTTGGCAGGTTTCAATGCCAAGCTGTGCACCTGCCCCCACCTCTTTGTACACCCATATACTTTGGCACAGTGTGCCACGTCTGCTGAGAGTGACTCTTGAGGAGTGAGACGTGACCAGAAGACAATGTCAGCCTGGTCTCTGCTTGGCTCAAAAAGGCCACAGGCCCTGCTCTCTCTTGGCACTGGAATCACTTACACACTGTATAATATAAGTTTTCTCCAATACCCAAGTGATAAGGGATACAAAGACAAATTAACATCTTTAAGTGGGTGCTTTTTAAATTTAAACACAGGAAAACATGATCATGCAACACAGAGAATATCGAGTTTTACTGACCCATAATATTCATTTTTCCCAGAATCTATGTACATATACTTCCTGTATATATTTATGAATATGCCTTACATGAAAATAATGGAGGCAGCTAAATGAACTCTTTGGACAAAAATAAGACTATTTTATAGAAGAAGATGGAAAAAAGATGTGTAAGAGCTTTGTATCAGCAAAAATCCAGGAGGGGCATCTATTGTCTGCCAGACTTAGTAAAAGGTACAGGAAGAAGATATAGTCCCAAGCCCCAGTGGGATCACAAATAAACCTAGTGTATTTTCTGTCTGCCTGCATTGAAACTGGGAAAACCACTAGACTGGAAAAGGCACCATGGAGGAACGTTAACTGCTGCATTACCACCTATGATACAGGCAATCTATGTCCAGCTCACAAGGATTCTGACTTAGGAAAATGTTATTCACTTCACAAAAGGGGAAAACTGAAGCTCAGCATGGTATGACATAGCCAAGTTGAGATCTCAAAACCATTCTAATGGATTCGGACCTATCTAGTTAAGTCTGCTTATCAAACCAGGTTCTTTCCTCTTATCCACACCATGTGCTCACAAAAACATGCAGAGCACAAGTGACCAGTGTCAAGCAGGGTGTCCTGTGCCAAAGGGAGGAAGATGTATCAGTCAGCTCTCCATTGCTGTAACAAATAGGTATGTCCATCTGTAGCTTGCTGGCGTCTTCACTCCATTTTAATGTGTTATTTAAAAACTTTTTAAAATTTTTATTTTTAATACATGTTTTCAGAACATAATGATTACATTAATCATGGAGAGTTGGTACAGGACAGGTACACAAAAGGAAGCTTTGTAACTTAAATATATTATACACATTCACGATAGTATGTATACAACCCAAGACAATTCATCTTCGCTGAGAAAAGGGGCAAAAACACATCACACTGCGGGCTGAACACATCTGCCTGAGATAACCAAATTATGAAGAGACAAGGTTTTAGCCAATGGTCAGTGGGTACTGTTGCTTTGGGCCTATGGCAGCCCATCATGATGGGAGGACATGGGGACCAAGAGTTCATAACTGTGCTTAGAGAGCAAAAAGGAAGAGGAAGAGGCTGAGAATTCCACAGTCTCGCTCCACGTGTTCCCAGTGATGGAAGCTACGTCATAGAAGTGTCACTGCTTCCCGATAGTGCTGCAGGCTGGGTAGCCAGCCTTTGAGGGATGGTCCAGATCCAAGCTATAGGAGGTGTAGGCATAAACAAATGCAATCTAAGACAAAATTATGTGCTAAAGGAAAATCAGAAAGTGCTAAAGTGGGACAGTCCTCGGGAATTAGTAATACAATTTGTTGAGCATTAAATTAGATACTTAGCACTATTTTAAACACCTGACACATTTTTGTCTCAATTTTTGAAACTATAAAATAAGCATAATTTTTCTTAGGTGGCTTACTGTAAATGTATTATTTTAAATCCTCCAAATGTGATGTCTTCCTTGAGGCAAATAATATTTTTAAGTCTCTGCAAGTAATATTTATATAAAGTCTATTGTGTACAAAAAATAATGCTACTAGATGCCAAGAGAAGATAAAAAGAAATAGAAAGCATTCTACTTTTTTCCAAGACAGTTTCTAGCGCAAATCAAAACATACCCTCATAACCACAAAAAGCCTATGAGGAACTAGGAATTAATACAGGAAAAACCATTTATAAAAATATTAATGGGGGGAAAATGAGAGGTATTTTAATGGAAATAAGAGTTTTTGATCAGGTGTTTTAAAGCATTTTCCAGGGAAGAATTAAGATAATTATAGCTAAGCAAAATGGACTATAGATAAAGAAATGGATTAAAACTGTAGGCAAATAACAGAAGCAAAGATTGAATACAATAAGATAATCAGTATAACTCACCTAGTGCTGTGCCTGAACAGAATGAAACATTTAGTGATAAATGTTAATTTCTGCCTCTTCCTTCTCTACTAAGAATCTTGGGTTCAGGCAATAGAAAATACATTTGCTTTAAACCACACAGGGTTATTTATTGATCACTGATATTGAATGGAGAGTCCAGAAAATACCTCTCCATTTTTCTGTTTCCTCTGGATTTCCCTATCCAGTCAACCCTCTCCAGTTGATGAGCAGTTTCCTCCAAATTCAAGTTTTTACTGCCCACCCCAAAGGCCAGCACCAAAGAAAAAGCCTGCCTTTTGAAAAGTATAAAATCACTGTCATAAACATGATTATCATGGCCAGAATGGGTTGTGTACTCGCCACTTGAATTCTAGGAGGATTTTAACTTTGACTACAAATGAAACAAGGAATACTTGGAGGCTTTTGAAAAGAGAGGCATAATATGACTTGAGTTTACAAGAGTCACACTGGCTTTAGCAGATGAAGGTGGAACCTCGAGCCCAATCAGGAGTCCCTAGTCACCACAAGATAAGTCATGATGGTAACCCTCATCAGGAACCAGAAGTGAGGGATTGTGGGACCCAGACAGGTCCAGGATACCATATTTTCAGGGCAAGGCCAAGATAGTTTCTTGAATGACTAGAAAAATTATATAAAAGGAAAAGAGTCAAGGATAATATTTTAAATCTGACTAAATGAAAAGATGAACTGCCCTGCACTAAGATGGAGATGTTTTTGAGAGAAAGTAAAGATGTCTATTAGACATTCAAGTAACAACTTTAAGTGGACAATGGATGCATGGGGCTTAAATTCACAAGGGAAGACTGACCTGAAGATCTGATAATGTAGGTGTGGACAGAAAAGAAATGAGGACCAATGATTGAGCAATGGAGCCCTCTGATGATACCTGGTGAGGAAATTTTTAAAAATAAAGGTTGAGAAGAGGTTGCCCCCATGGAGAAGAAGCCACCCAGCTGCTCCCAGAAAAATATGCAGTGAGACTGGAAGTGACACTCTATCCACACCCACGCTGTTGGCCTCGGTGACCTCTGCCCCTGTGGTGACCCTGGCTGAGCACTAGGAAGGCAAGAAGGGCTTCAGGGTCAGAAGAGGCTGCCCCCATGGAGAAGAAGCCACCCAGATGCTTGCAGAAGGATATGTAGATCTTCAGAGACCACCTTGCAGGACTCGGGAACTCCAGCCAGTAGCACGCATGGGGCCTGGCTAGACCTGGGTCCCTCCAATGACTATCGCAGCAGATCACCTCACAAGACCTGGGAACCCCAGCCAGCGGCACGCATGGCCCCTCTCACAACCCCTGCTGTCCCAGCAGACCACCTCACAGACCTGGGAACTTTAGCCAATGGTGTGCTCAGGACCAAGCTAGACCCAGACCCCTCCCATGAACCCCACCTTCCCAGCAGACCACCTTGCAGGAGCTGGGAACTCCAGCCAGCATCAAGGGTGGGGCCAGGCCAGAACTGGGACCTTCCCATGTCCCTGTAGTCCTGGCCACCCACCTCAGGACCTAGGAACTCCAGCCTGCAATGCACCCCCCCACAGTCCCACAACTGCCATCGGCCCCCCCACTTCCTGAACCTAGTATTGCTATTGATCTTCAGCTCCCACACCTGCCTCCAGAACCTTGGACTGCAGTGGACTAACCATGCAGTATCAGGGGGAGACTCAGTAATTCCTCCTCCAAACAGAAGAACTCAGCAGGATTCCATCAGTGAGGTAAGTTTGCCCCTAAAGTAGGAATAGAGTTTGCCACCTTCACTGGGCAAACAGGAGCAATAGCGAAGCACCCTCCAGAAGCAGGCCATTGGCAAGCTTGGCAAGGGGGTCAGTGAGTCCTTCCTCCACACAGAGAATATCAGGTAGGTTGAGGGAGGTGCCAATAAGGCCTCCCCCGACCCAGAGAAAATTAAGGGGGCCTATGAGACACCCAGAGACATAGTAGGATCCCAGCCAAGACAAACACTATAAACAGGGAGATCTTGTGTCTCTGATCAACTTGAAGACATAATAACAGCAGGAACTAGGGGTTGATTTCAATCAGTACTCCTAGACTTGTCAGCCTAGGAAGAATATAGGACTCACCCAACAGGCCCTGCAGGGGAAATCCAGGTGAATGGCCCACCTCTTCAATGTGGGACCCAGCAACTGGACAAATGTCAACCTTACAGTAGGACCCAAGATACACACTACCAATAATTGACGCTAGTGAGACTGAAAGACCAAATATTAACACAAAAGGGGAAAATGGCAAAATAAAAAAGCAAAATACAATCTCAAACATCTAGTCCCTCAGGAACAAGTACAGGAGACTTTGAAATAGAGGACTTCAAAAGTAACACATCAGAATCTCTGAAAAGATAGCAAATGAAAAAAAAAAAAACTCCATGAGGCTACGGAGGAAATCAAATTAGAAATAATCTCTCATGAAAAGACAGAAATAACAACCTTAATAAAGGAGTTGCTCAGAGCAGCTAGAGAAAAAATAAAAAAGTACAGGAGCATGGGAAACTTATTGAAACATTGAATTAATGATATAGAAAACAAGCAGAATTCATGAAACAAACTCAAAGAGACATCCAAGAAACAAAAAATTCTATTGAAAGCTGGCAAAACTGTTTAAATGAAGTTGAGGATAGAATTTCAGACCTTGAGAACAGGATCATAATTAGTGATCATGAAAGGATAGAACTTTTAAAAATACCAAAGCAGCATGAAATGACAATCCAGCAGCTTCAAGATGATGCCACAGAAACAATATAAGGCCAATAGGCATCAGTGAAGATACAGGAGTCAATGCAAATGACATAGCTAAACTATTCACAGAAGCAGAAAATTTCCCAAATTTTCCCAAATGGGGAAAAATCTGATATACAGATAAGTGAGGCATATAGAATGCCAAACACTCACAACCAACATAAATCTACATCCAGACTTCTAATAATTAAGATCCCAGACATGCAGCATAAAAACAAATGCTAAAAGCTGTTAGAGAAAATACACAACTCACCTTTCAAGGAAAGCCCATTAGAATCATGGCAGACTTTTCAGCACAAACCTTCAAATAAAGAAAAGCTTGGAGTGATGTATTTCAAGGGCTAAAAGAAAACAATTTTCAACCCAGACTGATGTACCCAGCAAAACTTTTATTCAAATTTAACAGAGAAATAAGATATTTCCATGACAAAGAACAACTGAAGAAATTCATATACACGAAACCAACCCTAGAAAGAGTATTGAAAAACATACTAGATAGAGATAAAAATGACCACAATCTCCAGAACCACAACAGAAAGAAACCACCAAGTAGGACAAGCAATTAAACAAGGGGGAAAAGCTGAAAGCAAACAACTGGAACATAACATGGCAAAGTTGAGCCAGTACATATCAGTTATATCTGTAAGTATAAATGGCCTCAATTCAACTATCAAAAGAGATAGGTTGACAGAATGGATCAAGAAACAAGATCCCACAATATGCTGCATGCAAGAAACACATCTGACCCAAAAGGAAACTCATAGATTAAAAGTCAGAGGATGGGAAACAGTATTCCATGCAACAGGAACACAGAAAAAAGCAGGGGTAACTGAATGTGAACTGCAAACCTAAAATGATTAAAAGAGACAAAGAAGGTCACTACATACTTATAAGTGGATTCAAGAGGAAGAACTAACAATTACAAATATATATGCACCAAACACAGGAGCACCCAACTATATAAGACAGATACTAAAGGACATGAAAAACCAAATATGCAAGAACACAATTATTACAGGGGACCTTAATAGCCCATTGTCATAAAGAGATAGATCAACTAGACAAAAAGTCAGCAAAGAAGTAATAGAACTGAATCATACCTGTGAGCAACTGGGCTTAGTAGATATTTACAGACTGTTCCACCCAACCACATCAGAATACACATTCTTCTCAGCTGTTCATGGGACATTCTCCAAAATATACCATATACTATCTCATAAAACATTCTTAGCAAAGGTATTGAAATTATCCCATGCATAATATCTGACCACAGAGCACTGAAATTGAAAATTAATGGCAAAAGAAATTGCAAAATCAGCATAAATACATGGAAATTAAATAACAACCTTCTGAACAAACAGTGGGCTACAGATGAAATTAAAGAAGAAATAAAGCAATACCTACAATTCAGTGAAAATGTGGAAACAACACACTGTAATCTGTGGTATGCAATGAAAGCAGTCTTAAGAGGAAAATATATAGCAATAAATTGTCATATCAAAAACAACAGAATGAGTACAGATAAACAACCTAATGCTTCATCTCAAGCTTCTAGAAAAAGAAGAGCAAGTTAAACCCAAATCTCATAGAAGAGAGGAAATTGTAAAGATCAGAGCAGAAATCAATGCAATTGAAATGTATAAACCATGCAAAGAATTAATGAATCAAAAAGCTGTTTTTTTCAGAGTAAACAAAATTGACAAACCTCTAGCTAACCTTATAAAGGAAAAGAAAGAAAAAAAACCCAAATTCATGCAATAAGGACTGAAAAGAGGGAAATTACTACAGATCCCATGGAAATTCAAAAGATCATGAATACCTACTTTGAAAATCTCTACTCACATAGAGTGGAAAACACAGAGGAAATGGACAGATTTCTAGAAACATATGAACTACCAAAGCTCAACCAAGAAGATATAGCAATTTTGAATAACCCATTATCAGCTATTGAAATTTAAAACATAATTAAAAACTTACCAACAAAGAAAAGCCCAGGTCCTGATGGATTCACAGCTGAATTCTACAAGAAATTTAGAGAAGATTTGATGCCAATACTCCTTATATTCTTCAATGAAATTGAAATGGAAGCAATCCTCCCTAAATCATTCTTAGACACAAGTATTACTCTCATACCAAAATCAGAGAAAGACCCAACCAAAAATGAGAACTACAGGCCAATCTCACTAAAGAACATTGATGCAAAGATTATCAATAAAATACTGGCAAATAGAATGCAGCAAATCATCAAGATTATACATCATCATCAAGTGGGATTCATTCCAGGAATGCACGGATGGTTTAACATACACAAATCAAAAAATGTAACACACCACATCAACAAAGCCAAAAATAAAAACCACATGGTCATTTCAATAGATGCAGAAAAAGCTTTTGAGAAAGTCCAACACATGTTCATGATAAAAACCCTACAGAAACTTGGAATAGATGGTATGTACCTCAATCTCATAAAGGTCATCTATGACAAACCAACAGCCAACATTATACTGGACAAAAACTGAAAGCTTTCACTTTAAAATCAGTAACAAGACAAGTATGTCCACTATCACCACTCCCGTTCAATATAGTTCTGGAAATAATGGCCAGAGCTATCAGACAAGAGAGAAAAATAAAGGGAATAAAGATAGGAAAAGAAAAAGTTAAATTATCACTATTTGCAGATGACATGATACTCTATAGAGTAGACCCAAAAAACTCCATTAAAAGACTACTAGAGGTAATAAACAAATTCAGCAGCATAGCTGGATACAAAATCAATGCTCAAAAATCAATAGTATTCCTGTACACACCAAAAAAAAAAAAACTCACTGAGAGAGAAATTATGGAAACACGGCCTTTCACAATAGCATCTTAAAAAATGAAATACATAAGAATCAACCTAACTAAGAATGTAAAAGACCTACATGCTGAAAATTATGCTATGCTAAAAAAGGAGACTGAAGAGGATATTAGAAAATGGAAGGATATTCTTTGATCTTGGCTAGGAAGAATTAACATTGTGAAAACATTGGCCATACTCCCAAAACTGTTATACAGATTCAATGCAATCCCAATCAAAATACCATTAACATACCTCACAGATCTAGAGAAAACACTCCTAAAATTCATTTGGAAGCAGAAAAAACTTAGAATAGCAAAGGCAATTCTGGGCAACAAAGGCAAGGCAGGAGGCATCTAAATTCCTGACCTGAAACTATACTACAAAGCCACAGTGATAAAATCAGAATGGTACTGGCAAAGAAACAGACCTACAGATCAATGGAACAGATTAGGAGATGTAAACACAACTACAAAGACACTCAGCCACCTGATATTTGACAAAGGGGCTAAACATGTTCACTGGAGGAAGGATAGCCTCTTTAATAAATGGTGTTGGAAAAATTGGCTCTTCACATGCAGAAGACTGAAACTAGACCCATGCACCCATGTGCATGGTGCCTAATACCATGCACAAAACTAAAGTTTAAATGGATCAAAAATCTAAATATTAAAACAGAAACACTAAATCTATTGGAAGACAAGGGAGGTTGAAGTCTTGGAGACATAGGGGTAGGCAGAGAATTCATGAACAAAATGCAAACTGCACAGGAAACACTTCAAAGAATCAACAAATGGGATCTCATACTATTGAAAAGTTTCTGCCCTTCAAAAGAAATCACCAGCAGAGTGAAAAGAAAACTCACAGAATGGGAAAATTTTTAGCCAGCAACCCCTCAGAAAAAAAAGACATATCCAGAACACATAAAGAATTGAAAAACATCAAGCCGCCCAAATTCAAAGACCCTCTCCAAATATGGGCATCAGAGATGAACACACAGTTCTCAGAAGAAGATATACAAATGGCAAATAAATACATGAAGAAGTGTTCACCATCACTGGTCATTCGAGAAATGCAAATTAAAACAACACTGGAAAGAATAGCTGCCATCAAGAAATCAACTGATAACAAATGTTGGCGAGGCTGCGGGGAAAAAGGAACACTGCTCCACTGTTGGTGGGAGTGCACACTGGTGCGGCCACTGTGGAAATCACTATGGAGATTTCTCAGAAGATTAAGATTGGAAGTTCCATTCAATTCAGCTAATCCCCTCCTGGGTATTTTCCCAGAATAATTGAACAGATCATGTCACAGTGATATATGTGCACCCATGTTCATAGCAGCACAATTTGTAATAGCTGAATCTTGGACACAACCAAGATGCCCATCAACCGCAGAGAGGATGAAAAAGATGTGGTATTTTTATACAATTGAATATTACTCAGCTATAGAAAAGGATGATCTTGAGGCCTTCATAGGTAAATGGAGGCAACTTGAGAATGTCCTCGTAAGTAAAATAAGAGTCATATTTATAAATATCACATTGTATCTCTAGTGTAAAAAGCAATAAGAATTGTAAGACTAATAAAACTCAAAGTGTGTAATTGCTATTGTAAAAAAAGTGAGGGAAAGAAAGTCCTCTAAAGGATACAACTGCATAACTTAAGTGTGTAAGATAGATGACCATATTACTAAGTTTTTGTTGGACCATTGAACAGAACTGTTTGCAGTCTCCCTGTTTGAGTGTCCACTTTGTATGCTTTAATTTTTAACTTGAACAACTATTTTTAAGATGACAATATGTAATTTATCAATTAGTAATTTCTTACTTTTTTTTGTAATTCTGTATTACTTCTACCCTTTTTTCTGTTTTGCTTTTTTTCTCTTTAAATAAAATTTTTAAAATATAAAGGTTAAGAAAAGTTACTACTGAGGTAGAAGGAAGCAAATATATATTGTAAGAAAATATGACCCAATTGTATATTTAAAGAGACTTTCTTTAGAGTTAAAGATGCAAGAAGTTTGAAAGTAGGATAGAAAAAGATATTCTAAGCAAATAGTCATAAATAGGAAGCTGAGTTTACTATACCAACATCAGACAAAATGAGAACATTGTTACAAGAGACCAGTACTGGCATTATACATCAGTGAGAGTATCAGCCCATCAAGAAGACAACATTCACAAATATATTCACACTTAACAAATACCCAAAATACGTTAAACAAAGTGACAGACGTGAAATGAGAAACTGACAGCTCTACAATAATAACAGGGGACCCTCGAGTCATGGCCAGCCTGACATAGGAACAACTTAGGTTCTGACCAGAATTTTAGTTTTAACTTACAACCAAAGTAGTTGAAGACTTAAACATCCCACTTGCAATAATGGGTGGTACTAGACAAACTGATAAGGAAATAAAGGACCTGAACAATGCTATACAAGCCACTATACCTAACAGACATAGAGCACTCCACCTCACAGCAACAGAACCAACTTTTTCTCCAGTATGTAAATTATTCCCTAGCACAGACCATATGGTGGCCCACAAAACAAGTCTCAATAAATTTTGATGCATTGAAAATGTTCAAAATATCCTCCCTATTCACAACAAGATAAAAAGTTAAAGCTAATAAGAAAAACAGGAAAATTAAATATACTTTTAGACAATAAATAGGCGAAAGAAGAAACTACAAATGAAACTGAAAAATATTTTGAGATGAATCAAAAGAAAAACATGAAAGTAATGCTCAGAGGGAAATTTATAGTTATACATTGCTACATTAAAAAAGAAAAAAACACAAGTCAATAACTTAATAAAACATATGAAAAAGCTAAACTTACAAGTAGAAAAATTAACATAATAAAAATTAGAGCAAAGTGAAAGAACAAAAAATAGAGCCAGCAAAATCAAAAGTAGGTTCTTTGAAAAGATTAACAAAATTCACAAATCTTTAGCTAGACCAACAGAAATGAAAAGATTCAAATTATTAAAGCCACAAGTAAAAATAAGAACATGGATAAGTAAGAATATTGATACTAATTTCACAGAAATAATAATTATAAAATGATAATTTAAATAATTATACCTCAACAAATCAGAAACCTTAGATGAAATAAAATTTCTAGACACAATTAAATTATCAAAACTGACACAAGAAAATATTAGTAAACCTTTTACAAGTAAAGAGAAAGAATAAGTGATTTAAAAACTACCAGGCAAGAAAAGGCCAGAACTTTATTGGTGATTTTACATTTAAAAAGAATAAATACTCCCTCTGTCTTAGACTTTTCCAGAAAAGTAGAAACTCATACTATGAGACCAAAATTATCCTTTAATATCAAAGTCAGGCAAATATATCACAAGAAAACTCTAGATCATTATCTTTTATGAATAGACATACAAATAGTCCTCAACAAAATCCCAAAAAATTCAGTATCATCTTAAAAGAATTAAACTCCACAATGAAGTGTGATTTATCCCAAAAAATTGAAGAGTGGTTCAACATATGAATAATCAAACTATTACACTGACATGAAATTAATAGGATGGAAGAAAAACAACACGGTCATTTCAACCAATACAGAAAACACGTTTGACAAAATTTAATACCACTTCATGTCAAATAAAATTCAATCAACTAGAAGTAGAAGGGAACTTCCTCCACATAAAACATTTAAATGGCTAGAGAGAGTTGATGATTCACGTCATTACTGCCACTGAATTTTGCCACTTTAAATGGTTAATTTTATGTCATGTGAATTTTACCTCAGTTTAAAAAAACACAGAAGCAAGGACAAGGTGGTAGAGAAAGCAGAGCAGGAGCACCATGAAGAACAACACTGATGAGTTTCCCCTTCTTAACGGGCTCCTAATTCATGAGACACAAAGAAATAATTAAAATGTCAGAAGTTTACTACACACAAGGCAATATTCCGAGCACTTTGACTACAAAATCACAAACTTCCCAGAATGGGCTCTGCAGCGAAATGGGTGATCATCTCCCTAGTAATAGTAACACTGAGGCACAGAAGGCTAAAACAACCTGTCCAAAGTCAAGGAGTCATCAAGCGGCAGAGTTGGGATTTTAAGGCAGTCGAAATCAGAGGTTATATTCATAACTGTTATATAGTGTCACTGCTCCGGAGAAAAGGGGCCAAGTAGGGTGTACAGACGACACTGCTCTAACTCCCGAGTACCCTACTGACGTAATTTTGATTGCTATATTTAATGGCTGCTACACATTAAGATTATAAAAGTACACAGTAGGTAGTCTAAAGAGTTTAAGAGAACATGAAATATTCTACTTGGCTTGTATGCACTTGAAATAAGAACAAATATAGAGACAGAAAACCAAATCCAGTTAAAACTCTCACTGTTAACCACAAAATCATGAGCAATTTTCAAAGTTCTTGCTGGAATCACTGACTTATATAAAATTAATTTAAGAAGTAAACTAAAATATTACCAAGTCCAACTCCATACTTCTTTAGCAAAAGATAAGATTTCAGAGACGCTAAATTACTTAGTACTTTGTGCCAGAGTTTACATTCTAAAGCCCTAAATTTTAATCTGTAAGTCTTTCAGTATATATTAACCACAGCTACATAAACCTAAATATCAGCTTTCAGACTTGATATGCAAAGTAGTTTAAAATGCATATTTACATGAAATACATAGGTTGAACTTTTTATAAATAGATACACATTTAAAATATTTACACATATGCTTCATTAGGGACACATTATTAAATATAAATATAAATTGATTATGACTGATCTTGTCTCATTTCACCTTTTGTGCCTTAATACAATGTTGTAGTATTTGAATTTTAAACACTGAAAAAGTCAATATTATACTGAAACAAACATTCTCCAAAATATTAAAGGAGATGGCTTTGAAAAAAAATAGAAGTCAGCGAAGAAATCCTAGTACCTTGAAAAATCAAGTGAACTTGGATAAATTGAAGGCAGTTTTAACTTATGCTAAATCCCAAATGAGTGTTACTGTTTATTTATTTTATGCCCCTGGGTGAGAAGGGAAATGTCACCCATATGTGCTTAAGCCAATTTTTCTTAAGCTGAGAATAATATAACTGTTGAAGAGTTCTTTTATGTCCAGTAAGTTTGTCAAGTTCTACACAGCTTTCTCTCCCTCTGAACAAGCAAGTGGTGTTTTGCCAGCACTGAACAGAACTTGAACAGGGGGCAGATTGAGTTTGGTTCTAAACTTAGAGCACACAAATTTGAGTGACTGCCAAGCCTGCTGAAATGTTTTTTACTCCAATCTTCTTCAACCGCATGAGGATTTCAGAGGCAGTGTTGCAAAGGTCTCCATTGTGTTTTCTTTTACCACTGGCTACTTCCTGAATTAAAATCCACATAGTGTAGAGAAGACTGTGGTGCATTTTATCAGGTCCTGGTGTCTGTATAGCTCATGTTAGGATCCTGTACCCCTCCCACTGAAAATGCCATCTTGCAATATTTTTATTTGGCTTCCTTTACGTAGATACAGAATCAATTATCTCTGGCCATTATCCTCTTGAAATTCATCTACCTTCTATCACCAAAGAAGAAAGAAGTGGACCTAAGAAATACTTGCGTAAATAAAAAATATATAATCAATAAGGTTATTTCTGATCACACCAAAGCGTCTCAGATGATTCACTAGAGTCTTGAGGGGGATGGGTAAGTATGAGTGAAATCAGCAGATTGATCCAGACATATGGAAGTCATGAAGATGCCTGAGAGTGGGAGAAGGGAAAGAAAGGACACGGAAAACAAGGGGCCATGTCGATCGGTTCACTCTCTGCCAATAAGCTGAAAAACATGTCATGGAGCATTTACCATTTAAATGGGATGACATTTAAATACTTCCTTTTGTTCATGTTTTTGAGATTTCTCTGTAATTCATGAGATGGCATGAATTATTTTGCATATTTCTATTTCTTTGAACAACTTCTTTCACCTAATTTCAAATCTTAATCTTTTGTCTTGCCACAAAACTATGATAAAAATTATTAAGGAGGTTTAAAGTGGGAGAAAGAGTTCATATCTTCAAGAATACATTTTTAATTATTTTTTAAAAAGCTGGTATTTGGGATCACTCTGAGAAGTGGAATTTTTTTCTAGATTTCATTTATTAGCAATCATTTCAAATAGTTAGGGATCAGATCTTTATTTTCAGCCCCGCAATGCCAAGCATTTGTTGCTCTCACACACTGACTTTTCTTTCTTTCAGAATGAAATCTAGTATGTCTGAAAATAGTTTTTCTATAAGCTTGCTTCCATCTTAGGTTAATTATTGATAAATCTGTGTTATTTACACTTTTACCAATATTTACCAATATTCTAGTTTAGAATTTTAAAAGTACCACCTGTCTTTTAATTTATCAAAAAAAGTTGATTTTATAATCTTATAAAATCAACTTTCATTTCAGGCTACTTGAATAAATATGAACCAGCAATGTTTCCCCATCAATTCGGATTAGCCAACAGATGTGTTGGTGGTCAGTTTCACAAGTAATTGTCAGACACTGAAAAACTTTTTCCACATATCAGTATGAGAGGTACCTTGCACAAAATATAAATAGTGTAAGGTATTATCTTTTTAAAGGTAGATAAAATTCGGTTCCTTGCCAAAAATCTAATCAAACCAACAGATTCCCACCTAGCGCCCAGCAGTCTTAGACAACATAGATAAGTAGCCACTACTGCAGATGTCTCAGCTTAAATGCTGTTTTCATCAATTAGTGATATTAGGCCAGTCTATACTTTGTTGCCTATATTTCCTGATCCATAAAATCAGGTAATTTGCTGGGGGCATAGCTTAGTGTTGCAGTACATGCTGCACATGCATATAGCCCTGGGTTCAACCCCAGCACCAGAAAAGTGAAAAAAAAGAAAGGAAAAGGAGAAAAGAATAGAGGGAAGAGAAAGAAATAAAAGAAAAAATAAATTAGAAAATCGTAGTACAACCTCCACCTACAGAGAATTGTTATGAGAATCAAATGAGGTAATACTTTGGACAATACCTGGCACCCAAACTGAGGACCCCACTTTTTTTTTTAGATGTTCTTACAGAATAAATATTCCCCATGGAATTCTGCAAGTATGCTTTCTCAGTACTCTTCCTGAGGCATTGCTGAGGGCACAAGCCATCCTTGGCATGTGGATATTTAAATTTTAATAATTCAAGCTTAAGCATTTGGTTGATTTCTCTAGACTATTCCTTTCGGCACACTGAACCAGCAGTACACAGAGCACCTGCAGTTGTTCATATACCTAGGAATCTAGTACTCAAGGGCCATATCCGCAGGGACTCAGGCATCATCCCTGATGCCCTCCCTCAAAGGCAAACCTTCCCATTGTTACACAGATGTATTAAAATCCATTTCACCTGTACATTCTGTCTTCCAGTTTTTGCTTCATATATCTTTGAGGATAGACACTTAAAATTTTCATATCATGGTGAATTAACCCATCTCTGAATTACTAAAGGCTACCTTTCCAGATGTTTCCTTTTAGTTTTTTTTAATATATCTCCATCATATGCTCACCCTGTTCATGAATAGCAAAGCAACCATTGCTGTAGTCAGGGTTTGCAAGGAGAACGAGACAATACAGGACACGAAATTTATAGTATTAGTTATAATGGTCACCCAAAGAGTCAAATACAAAATGCAACAAATCTGTCCACACACTAAACACCTAGAGAATCCAGCTGAGGGCCTGGATCCCATGGCAATATCCTGCATGAGTTCAGCTGAAGACCTAGAGCCCACAGCAATGATTCATGCTAATCTGTTTCACCAATCTGCTCTGGGAAGGCCCCAAGGTCAGTGGTGGAAGCGAGAAAGGCTGTGCCAGCAGGGTTAAGGAACTGTGCCAGTAGGCTGAGGGCTCTGCACTGCAGCCAGGGAGTGATGCTCAAAGTAAGAACCAGAGCTCCCACAAATAGTACCACAGCCAACAAGGAAACGAAGGCCTCCAACAATCAAAACAGCCAAGTTCATATCAGGAAGCCAGCGTGACAAGCTTCTCCTAGAGATGGAGTAGCATACCATCTTTTCCTCTGGAGCCAGGAAGCGAGGCTCAATGTAAGGACCACAGCCAGTGTCAGCAACATCAAAGTCCTGAGCTCCACTAATGATGAGAACAGCTAAGTTCACATCAAGAAAGACACTAAACAAGGCCCTCCACAAGAACTCATGACAACAGAAGGGCCAACAGCACCAAACAACACTAAACTCTTCCTCTACAGTTCTCTTGTTATCTTGGAAACAGTCCTCCAGTGTGTATCCACTCCCAGCACCATGCTGATTCAGTCCAGCTGCTGTTACAAGGTGACCACCATGGCCAATCCACCACAACCTATAGCATTTATGACAGCAGAGCATGGGCTCTGTTTGGGTGACACACTCCAGAGAGAACTCCACATTTCACACTTTAAACATGCCATTATATTCCTGGATGGATAAACTGACAAAGTACGGTGCTTTTCTTGCAACATCAGAGCTGGCTTGTTTCAACTAGTAGTGCCTTTTCATTCATGCAGTCAGTGTACACTAAGTACACCGTGTGTGCTAAGCTTCGCTAGGATGAAAAACACAAATAAGCAACTCCATGTCTTTCTTTGTTGCTGGGACAAATTGCTCAACACCCACAACTTAACGAAGAGAGGTTTGTTTGGGCTCCTGATTCTTAGAAGTTTCAGTCCATAGTCAGTTGGCTTCATAGCAGGAATGGCATGAAGGAAATCTGTTTACATCATGACAGTGAGGAAGCAGAAAGAAAAAGAGAGAGCCGGGAAGGAAGCTATACCCTTCCAGGTCACACCTTAATGACCCACCTTTTCTGACCAGGTCCCGCCTCCTAACATCATGTTCAGTTATAGTGCCCCGTAACCCAATTGCTATTCCAAAGTCCTGCCTCTAAGCACATGACAGTTTGGGGGTCATTCTTGAGCTAAACCCTACCCAAGTTCACTTTGGTTACAGCCCAGTACTGTATAACAATGTAAATGATTTTTTCCTAGGATTACCGATATTCAAGATATTGAATGGATAGTGTGTGTATGTGTGCACATGTAGTTTTTCCTAACTTCAAACCTTTTTTAGAATTAAAATCCAGTTCTATGAAAATAAAGCCAGTTCTAAACCTAAGCTTTAAGCAGGAAAGATCGCTCAGTGGGGTAACAAAGTGCAGGGGTTGTGGGAAAAAGTCACATGGCTCAACCAAAGTATAAGAGAATCTGATGTTTTTCAGGTCTCTGACAACCCCAAAAGCTCTTTGTCGAACTTTCATTACATAATTACAGTTCTGGGCTCACGCTCCTGACCTCCAACCAGCTGTTACAGCTGTTGTATCTGATAGCACACACAATTTCCTAGTTTGAAAAACAAGGACTGAAACAACTTCACTGTTAATTAGATAAGTACCTTTATCATCACATGGGTACATAAATTTCTTATTTAATATAACTGCAAACTTTTAACTTCCCTTCTTGTGTCCTCAAGGACACTGATGGTAAACCTATGGCACATGTGCACTGGGCATGCGGAACCCTCTTTGTTATCACATAAACCAAGTTATCTCAGACTCACCCCAGTACCCAAGCATCAGATAACGGCACACACGGGCCGTGCACACGCTCAGGAGGAGTAGTGACACCAGGCGATGATGTCACAAGCCATAACCCAGCCACAGCTCAACTGAGCTTTCGCATGGCTGGTCAGTGAATATATATTGGCTTGGACTGGCTGTGACTTTTAATACATTCATTTCATTTTTATTAACACAAGATTTTAGCTTTAAAAGGGCTGGGGATATAGCTCAGTGGCACAGCACCTGCCTAGCAAGTGCAAGGTCCTGAGTTTGATTCCCAGTACAAAAAAAAAACAGATTTTAGCTTTGAATTTTCTTATGAAAAGCTGACATTTAATATCTAAGAATGAGCCCAGGAAGAGAAAAGTCAGTTAGCACCTCCCGAGCATCGGCCATGCTGAGACTGGGAGGAAGAAACCAACAAGCCAACTGGCAAGCCTTTCTGGTAATCTGCACAAGGTATGTGGGGCCCAGGAAGAGAAAACTCTGCCTCTTGTGAGTCTACTGGCTAAGTCGCCTGAGAATCACCAACTCCCCTGCCTCCCCCAGTAAGCAACTTACTGGTTCAGAGCACAGGCTGAGTTGATAGCAAGAAAGTCAAAAAGCAACTGAATGCTTATATTTGGTTGGCTTTGTGGGCCTGGGGCTGGTGGTCTGAGCATCTGTAGGGAGGATAACAGTGTGCAATATTGAAAATATGGGCATTTCCTTTTATCTTGCTTTTGAAATCCAATATCGTTCTCACTGTTTTGCTTTGCTCTCATTAATTGTTTTGCTTTATTCAAGATTCTGTTTGGATTGGTTTCATTCGGTTTTGTTTTGCTTTGATTTTTCTATACCCGATGGAATGGACAACTATTGTAAAGATAATGAGATATACTATGGTAGCCATTGTGTTTTCCTATTATCCTGCTTTGAAGTTCTCTAGCTTTGTTTTGATTAGATTTATTGTTTTGGCTTTGGGCTGTTTTATTAACTTTAAAATAAAATAATTTAATATGTAAAATTTAGCAGCAATGTTCCAATTAAGAGACTAAAACTCTTTTAATGTGCTGTCCTCCTGGTATATTTGAATCTGCAGCATCACACTTAGTTGTTTATGAGGACTTTAGGAAAACAAGAACAAGGTGATACATATATATATTTTTTCTTTGACTGGCTGTAATTCTAGCAGAAGCCCCCACAAGATAGTAAATGCACTCAGATGGCTTTTTGGAGCACGCCAATTACTGGTAGCCAGTGGAACATTGGCCCTGTGTGCTGGTGGTCAGCAAATTCAAGAGGAACCCAGTTGAGAATCACTGCCATAGATTGTTGATTCAGGGAATATTCGATTCTTTAGTTAACTAAGAGTGTTAGCTATTTTTGTTATAGGAATAGATTTGTATTGAGTAGTTTTTTTTAATTTTGTGTTTTTGTATACTTCAAGTCTTAAATACCAAAAAAATGACTACAGCAAAAAAAGCAAAACTGAAAGCAGATAGTGAAAGAGCATTCCAAGAGGCCTGGTCAGAGTCATTTGGAGCAGTTGAACACAGCAGGGATGGGAAATCTTGCGCGTGGTAAGGGCAATATCTGCTTTCACACAGTGCTTTTTAGGAAGTAAAGCATCTAGTCATTCAGTTTGTTGTATTATATATCAAGAAGTTGTTCGTGCCAGATAAAGCAGCAAAAATGGTGAATTACACCATGGCTTATGCTCTTAAAGTGTGAAATTCTCTGCCAAATAATTTCAAGTCAATAAAAGCACTTGAGATTGCTTTTCTTATTTTGTTTGGATCATCGTATGCTTCTGAGCAGCTTTTTTCCAGCTTTAAATGATATCAGATCTGATACAAGAAACAAGATGACCTCAGTGCTGTGAGGTGCTCTGTGTGTTGCTCTTAAACTAAAGAAGTACAAGCCAAGTCAAGGTTTGACAAGCTATCAGCATTCATACAGTAGCAGAGATCACATTCATTGTGCAAAAACATGCCAAATGCAGACATTTACCTTTCAGTAAAAAGCTACTTGTATCATTGAAAGCTCTGTTATTGTGTTTATCTTTTAAGACAAAATATATTAATGTATAAATTATTTTTTCTAAACTAAAACCTTAGTATTCAGATGTAATGGCACTTTGTGATAAGTAAGTGGATATTGAATTGCAGTTTGGGCACTTGGTCTCTAAAAGTTTCACCATCACTGTCCTGGAAGACTGGCCCAAGGAGTCCATGACATCAAAACGAGAACTCAAAGATTTTCATAATATTACTTTTGTGAGGACAAGGGCTCTGGATTCTAGGTGAGTCAGACCCTAGTCCCAGGATGAACATATACAAGGGGCGATCGATGTATGTACTGAATTTTTAAACTTTTAAAAATATTACAGAAAAAGACACATTGCCATTAATCACCCTCAAAATACTCACCCTCACTTCACACAGGCTAATTCCATCATTTGTGCCACTTTCTGAAGCAGTTCTATAAGTCCTGTTTTGTGTCTATGACATGAAATCAAAAATATGGTAGAAACTGCTGCTGCAACCATCTAACAGAAATGCAGGCTCACGAAAACATCATACAGTGCCCTTGTTCACCTTATTCACCATATCTGGCATCACGTGACTTGTGACTCTTTCCCAAAGTCAAAATGACAGTGAGAGATAAATATTCCAAATCAGTTCAGAACATCAAGACCACACAACTATGCTAATAAAAACACGCACAAAAAAGAACTTGTAGAACTGCTTCAGAACGTGATAAGAGCACTGGTATAAGTGTATTCAAAGTGAGAGGAAATATTTGGAGGGAGGTTAATAACAATATGTCTTTTAATGTAATGTAGTTTTAATTTAAAAGTTAATCATATTTTTTGACGTCTTGCTGTATTCCATCTTTGAAGCCTCTCTTGCTTAGGACTGCTACATTCAAATAGGTGTGTATGATAGAACTGATCAATACACACTGGCAGAGTGAAATCCTGGAAGTGCTAATTTGGTGCATAGACACTTCAGACACTATTTGAAAGAAATAACAGATTGATTCATGTGGAGGAAATTAAGACATTTCAAATGTTCTGTTATCATGATGACCAAGTCTACTGATACTAAAAGTATTTTTCACTAAATTGAAAGGTATCATCAGACACATTATGGCTGTTAAGTGGATTTAATTATCTTTTTTTGCCCAAAATTTTGGCAGCAACAGTGGTGGTGAAGATGATCCTCAGAACAGGGGTAAAGAATTAGTACCATCCACCTGCCCATGAGAACTGCAACTTTATATGTCTTCAAGTGTGATCTTGAAGCCCCCATAGAAAGCTCCTTCAGACATCCTCTCCAGCTATGTGGACAAAAATGTGATGACAGGAAAAAAACACAAAGTGAGAAAACTCAATGTTTACAAAATACTTTATGCAATGTATCTAGTAATTTCTTCTCATAGAGCACTGTTGCAGATGAAAAATTTAATTTCAGCAAAGCTGGCTGAGTTAGGCTGTGCTAAGTACTAGGATTCTACAGTCAAATCTTCTCATTCAATCATTGCAAACCAGCTCTAAATTGGAGGCCATATTTCATAGCTGTTTCAAATAAAACCCAGGGATTGAGTAAAGGATTAGGAATCTATTCCAAACAGAAGTAAAGGGAATGGAAAAGTTCCTGGCAAAATGTATTTCCTTAAAAGTTACAAGACTGAAAAGCATTGTAAACGTATAGTGACTTCCAGCTGGGTACAGCAGTGTGTGCCTACAAATCCCCACACTCCGGGAGGCTGACCCAGGAGGATCACAAATTCAAGCTCGGCCTGGCAATTCAGTAAAACCTTGACTCAAAATTGAAAACAAAAAAGGAGTTAGAGATATAATTCAGGGCAAAGGCTTGGAATTAGTCCCCAGTACTGCAGATATATAGATATAGATGGCAGATACAGAGTGTTAGAGATGATAGATAGATAGATGATAGATAGATAGATGATAGATAGATAGAGAAGGAGAGAGAGACTCTCCTCATAGCAAATACTTCTTTTCAAGATAGAAATTAGTTTTTTAAAACAAGCTCTTACTTGTTTTCGTGACTCTATTGAAATACATCAGTAAAAACAATGGTTTGCAAATATTTGATACAGTCATCCCTCAGTACTTGTGGGGGATTGGTTCCAAGACTCCTTTGGCTATCAAAATCCATGGATGCTTAAGTCTCATACATGGCATCATATTTCCATGTAACCTATCTATATGTTCCTGTATACTTTACATTATATTTAGGTGACTTAAAATACCTAATAAAATGTAAATACTTTGGAAATAGTTGTTAGATTATATAATTTAGAGAATAATGACAGAAAAACTCTGTACATGTTCAATACAGGAGCAATTTATTATTCCCAAAAATATTTTCCATCCCAGGCTGATTGAAATCTGCAGATGCAAAACTTCCGGTTCCGAAGAGTTGAGGGATCTTACTACACACTAAACAGTTGTGATTGTGTCTCATGGATGATCTCACTAGACATCCCAGTGGCTTTCAGAGGAATCACTGTCACTGTTCCCACTTTTCATAGAGGTAAATAAGACTCAGAGAGGGTACTAACTGTCCAGAATCATTTTTACCATGTGGGTGAGCTGGGATTTGAACACAGGGACCTGGTCTCCAAGCCCTCAGTCATGGCTGATTCTATGCTCACACAGCACATAGGTCATCCAATCCCACCATCTTGCAGGTTCGTTACCACCACAACCTCCTTCCTGTCTGGACCTCCCCATCTCTGGCCCGCAGCCTCTCCAGTAGGTTCCTGTTTAAGTGTCACCCTTCACACAAATGTTACTCTCTGCCAAGCAGACAACCACTTTAAGACAAAAATCCTGTCATGTTTCTCTGCCCTGCTCATCAATCTTCAGTTGCTTTCTCATCATACTCAGACAAAACCTTGAGGGCTCCTCTCTGGCCTAGAAGACCCAACAAGATCTGGCCCCTGACTCTCTCCAACTCACTTCATGGTCTTGCTGTTTAATGGTCTTTCTCACTTGCTCTTAGGACCTTCACACTTGTTGCTGCCCCTGCCTGGAATATTCATCCAATGAGATGCACAGGACTTGGCCCCAGACTACACTCTGGTATCCACTCACATCTCTCCTCATATGTAACGCTGTGTAAAAGCATAACCCCCACCACCTTTACCAATAGTTATTTTTAAATTGTTCTTGTTTTCATCATCAAATTTAATATTACTTGATATTATTTTATTTAGATTGATTGATGTATTTATCAATTTACCACAAAAAGGTAAATCCCACGAGTTTATTGGATTTTGTATAAATTCACTACGCTGTATCATCAAGACCCAGCACAGTGCCTGGAAGAGAGTGGGCCCGAACACTTACAGACTGAGTTAACTCAGCAAAGAGTTAAAATATCCTTAGGGTAGAAATTACTATAATATAATTATAATCAGTACCAGAGCAAAGGGCATAAACATATAAAGGTCAATGGTATATGCTGTGATTTTCTTTCCAGGAAATTTGTTTCATGAACAGTAAAATTTAATTGTAAAAAACATTAAAGAATCCAACCAAAAAAAGCACCCTAAATGGGAGGTGAGGGGCACTTAGGATCAGACAACCTATGTTCCAATTAGTGTTTGGTCCCATCTGCTGGCTTATATTGTTGCAATGTGACCAGTGACTGAAATGAATCAGTTACACAAATTTTACTAAACTGGTAGTCTGCAGGGTAAGGAGACTAATCATTAAAATATGGTACTTGAGTCTTCAGTCACTAATCATCTTCTGCTTTCCAACTAATGACTCTAACTTCAACTAAGGACTCGAATCCAGAGCAGAAAGCAAATGGATCTAATGTTTTCTTACTCTGAAAATATTTTGATTGACTTTGTAAAAATTTGCCTATCTTACTGATAAGATATATGAGCTACTGTTCATGCAGAGTTACAGCATCATTTTCACTTCACAGATTAGTGTTAGGACAGGATCCTGTCTATTTCTTTATGTTACATAATCTCAGATTTCCAAGACACATCCTATTTGTTTCCTAAAAATAAACTGCAAAGCCAACCTCTCCTGAGAAATACTCCAGCAAGGGTCATACGGAATTCCTGCCTCTCAGCACACACTTAGTAGTTTTTTTTTCCATAAAGCAACCCCAACACCCAAAATTAGAAGACAAAAAATTATTTATCATCAGAAAAACCAGTGTCATAAAAACTGCTGTTCAATTTCTAAAAGATGGAAAATAGTCTTAAATGTTTTGACAGAGAACAAAATTCACAAACAAATGGAGAATTTGTGAATAACAACAAAATTTGGAGAAATGTTACAACCCAAAAATGTTCACCAGCTGCTTAGAAATCAAAATTCTGGTGTTTCTTGTGGATCATTTAGTTCTACAACACACAATGATTACAAAATCAATAGCAAATGAGGACCATAAAAAAGTGCTAATAGTGTAGGGTAAAATGATAGTAACAAAAGAATCCCCAAATGTATCAGGTTCAAACAAAAGGGTTGCTTAGGCTTTTGCTCATGGAATGGTCCAAGGAAGGATCCTTGGTGAGTGAGGAGCTAATGGTCCCATGGTGATCCAGGGGTCCAGGTTTCCTCATACTGTGTCCCCATCATCCCTTAGAGTCTGTAGCCTCATCATCTGTATTCAGAGAACCAAAGAAGAAAAAGAATCTGTAAGCTGCACAACCACTCCCCCAGCCTTTTCCTGGATAAGACATACTGCTCTCTCTCTTACGTCCCAGTTCACTGTTTGACCACAGCCCACAGAAAAGGAGAAAATACGTGGAAGAAATGTGGACAGCCACATCCTAGTAACCACTCTTTACTAAGAAACTGAAAAACAGATTCTAGTGACCAAAAGCCATCTCTGCAAAGATGGCAAAGAAATACAAATTATCCAATAAGATCCATCAGACTGTGAGTGAAAATTATATTTCTATGATGTGGCAGAGACTACAATTATCCCCCAAATTAATTTTGCCTCCATTTCTATTGTGTTAGAGGCCTATACTTTAATCAAGTACATGATCTCCCAGATGCTTTTCCCAACCTAACTTATAATTAGCTGTGACCTGTCACTAAGTTCGGGCCAAAGGGGTGACAGGGAAGTGGAGTGTGCTACTTCTGAGTCATCCCCTTAAGGAAAGGGAAACGCTCCCTCCTTCTATTTTTTCCCTTCCTAGGGACGGAAACATGGTAAGCCATCTGGGACTATGTTGATGGGGGCAAACCCTTGGTGTCACTGAGCAAAAAGATTCAAGGGCCTCAGATTCTGACAACATCCTGCCTATTTATGCCCTGACAGTTAAATGAGAAACACACTTCTATCTTGTTTAAGCCGCTGTTTTTTTTGTAAATCTCTATTACAAATGCCAAATCTATAACTGATACATATGGCAAACAATATGGAATTCTGTTTTTCCTTGATTCAACATTTAAAATGTCATAAAAAGGGAAAGAAAGAAAGGAACTTGGCCAAACTGAGAAAATATGAATGTATTGAATACAGTCATACAACATGAGACGAACTAGATATTAATGATCTTTTTTTAATTAAATGTGATCTAGTGATGGTTACATAATAAAAAATAATCACCATCCCTGTAACTCACTCATATGATATTCATGAAAAAATGCTTCCCAGACTATATAGATGACTCCCTGAGAATGTCCTGGAGGGAAATGTCTCCGAGAAGGAACTGCAGTAGTATTTGCCAAAAGAAGATTCACCTGTTCGACCCAGCAGAGCCTTCAGACTTCATTTACAACATGCGATGGCCCATGCCTCGCCCACAAATACACGTGTGCACGCACAGCACAGGCAAACAGCTGACACGCAGACTAGCTCATAACTCACCCTCCCAGCCAAATCAGATGTAGAGGACAAAACAAGAAAATTAGGAAACTCCCTTGGCCTTTGATAAGGCTGTTTATCAGGTGCGTGAATGTGAGAGAGAGAGAGAGAGAGAGAGAGAGAGAGTGTGTGTGTGTGTGTGTGTGTGTGTGTGTGTGTGTAGCTCCTTAGATGGAGAAAGTACTATACAACCACCTTTGTGCCCCAGTTTGTGATGCTATAATAGAACATCTGAGACCAGGAAATCTGTAAAGAACACAAATTGATTTCTCACAGCTCTGGAGGCTGGGAAATCTAGGAGTAAGAAACTGGTAGATTCACTGTCTGATTTCCAGATACACCCTGAAGGATGGTAGAAGGTGGAGGGGAAGAGGGACCAGTTCCCTCCTCCAAGCCCCTTCATGAGGGCAGCTCATCTCCCGAGGAAGGAGCCCTCAGGGTTCACCTCCTACTGATATCTCATGGGTAGCGCCTGGATTTCAGTGGGACAATTCAAACCATGAGCAGAGAAACTACAGTCTAACCACTACACCAGACCCATGACCTGCTCAATGGTCAGACTTCCAAAGATTTTAAAAGAACCCATCACGCATGTATCTTTAAGCTTTTCTGAAGCCTCTTTAGGTAATACATTACCAAAAACACACCGATTACGCAGTTAAAATTAATCATTATTGAATAGCAGTATTTCTCACATGCAGCAGGTTACTCTTGACAAACCATGTCTGGATCTGGTGCTGCAACCTGTGACCCTGCAGGGATGCTTAGTCCTTGTCAGCACCCTCATCCTTAGGAACTCCCACCGGCCTATTTCCTCTGGGGTGTTGAGAAATTTTGTGTGATCATTAAGTCCTAGCTTTCTGCCTCTTGTAAGTCCTGAATTAATTTTGCAAATTTTAATCACACCTTAAAAAGAGGAATGTTTCTTGTCTTAAATAACAAACACTTACATAGTAGATTCTATACAAGGATCACACTTGGGTTCTGGAGCTAGGAAAAGTGGATTGAAATCCTAATGCAACAATTCTAATACAACAAGAGTGATATATACAAATACTCATACATTCACTGAGTCTTCAAAAACAGTTCTACATAGTGAATTCTCCTGTTATCTTATTGTTCAGTCAGGACTTGAACCTGTATGATTTACTGTCAGGACCACTGAGCTTCACTGCCTCCCAGGTTTATTGCCTATGTCATGGTTTATGTCAGTGGCCCCCAAGCCTCACGCAATTATGGGTTTGTGGTTGGTTCCTTGTCTAGCACTTGGATTGGTGGTATGAGTGCTACACCCACCCAGGGGTGGAGCCAGGATAGGATGTAAGGGCGAGAAGAAGGTGTCTCTCTCTTTTGCCAGTTTTCCACCTTGCTGTTTGCAGCCACCATGATCTGCCGCCCCACCATACCACCCTGCCTTGGAGCCAACTGAATATGGACTAAAACCTCCAAGAACTGTAAGAAATAAATCTTTCCTTCCCTAAATTTGGGCATCAGGTATTTTGTCCCAACATGAGAAAAAGGTAACCAAGACAACCTATGAGTCATGTGTTTCTGAACTCTTATCTTGCTAGGTAAAACTAGGGTGATCACAGTTTCTACCTGATAATATCATTGAGTGAATTCCTTTTTTGTTGTGGTTTTTAGAGTGGGATAGAACACACAGCCCTATAGCTTGTAGGCAAGCTCTCTACCACTGAGTTACATACCTAGCTCAAAAGAATTTAATAAACTAATACTTAAAAAAGCCCAGAGAACCACCCTTGGCCACACAAAGTAGCCAATAAATACCAGCTAAAAATGTTGGTTTTTGTCAATCAACATATTCATTAATACATATTTTGTAAACCAACATATTCATTATTCATATTATTCTGTAAACCAACATATTCAACATCAAGTTATTGTTAAACATACATTGAAGCCACACAGGATTCTAAGTATAACAGTGATACCAGGTCATGTCATGCATATGGTGTCTAATTGAAAAGACACAAAGCTATTAGATGCTACTAAGGCTCTGTTGTTGATTTTAGGCATAACAATGGCATTATGATGATCTAAGAAAATCTGCTCTTCTTGAGAAGCATACTGAAAGGTATGGAGTAAAACTGCATAATATCCTTTCAACTTCTTCAGCATTCAGTCAAAAGAAAGGCGACTAAGTAAATAAAGGTAGCAAAATGTTTATCTTCAGAAAACTGGGCAACATGTGCATGCGTGTTACAGTAACACACTGGTTAATCTCCAGTGCTAGGCACACATACACACACACACACACACACACCTGAGTATTTCCAAAAGAAAATATTAAAAGAATAAAAATGAATGCTGTGTAACGTTTCATAGAGCTGATCCTTGTAACCTCCCACAGTGGAAGTTCAGGTTTGTTTTAGGTGATGGGGCCAAAGAGGAGCTTCAGGGGGGACCAGGGAAGGGGAGGACAGAGTTCTGGCTTCTCTGCTCTTCCAACCAAAGCCACTCTACTGTTCCTTCCTTTCTGTAAAAAAAAAAGCCATAGAAGATTCTGTTTGTGGGGAAAGAGGGGGCAAAATGGAATGATTCACATATAAGGAGGGAGGAAGGTCCGACTTGCTCTTAGCCTCTGCACTGTCACATCCTGAGCTCCTCTCTAAAGCCCGCACACGTCTGAATTTCAGTTATCAAATGACATCATGCTCTACCTTTGATTGCCCTGTTCCCATCCCCTCCAAATCATTGCCCTCATTTCTGGGAGATTTTAGGTCCTGGTGCCCTGTCCCTGTGACTGTCACCACTCTAACTTCATCACATGCCCAGATAATGCTTTGCGTTTCAGTCTGTCTCCTTTTCTCAAGTCCTTTCCTTCAAGCACCTTGTTTTTTGCCTACCTCAGAAACTCCCTACCAGAGTCAAAGCCAGCAGCCTCCTCCCTTGGCGGCTTCCTGAATCCTCTACTCGGAGCACTGCCTGCTCCAATACACACATCCCAAACCACCGGGCATCCTGTCTTTGCCACTGAGCTCCGTGAACTTGATGCCTTTGTCCTCGTTTGCTCACTTAAGTTTCAGGGTCAGTTATTTCTATTGATCCCTGCACCCATGGAGGACATCAAGGCTGTAGAAACACACACAACTCTGCTAACCCAGCACCACTGGATTCAGGAACACACGTCTCAAGCAGGGCCCCATGTCACACAGCACCAATCTTAGCTTACCTCACTCAGACAACAATTTTGATTTCTACTTCCCTGAGAAATTCAATCAATCTAAAATAAAAAGACCCTCCAGATACTCTGTACTAGACTGAAAAGTACCCCACCAAATTGACATCTTCCCAGAACCCATTAATAGGGCCATATTTGTAAAGGGTGTCTTTTGAAGATGTACCCAAGTTCAAATAAGGTTATACTGGGCTACTGGGCTTATAAATCCCCGAGGGGGGGAGTTTCCAAAGATGGTGGACTGGTAGGTAGCAGGAAAGGGACCCTCTCTGAGAGAGACAGCTTAAATGCCAGAATAGAACACTCTGGAGAGACCTAAACAGAGAGAGAGATGGACTCTCTCAACCCAGAAAGAAACTAAAGTGAAAAAAAAGCTCAAATATGAGGTCCTAGGGCTACCATTAGTGAAGCTAAGATCAGCAAGCACAGCGCCCTCTTCGAGCCACCTGAATTCCTGCCCGAAACTGACCTGACCGACCCAACTTCTCTGATACAACTTCCCTGACTTGAACAGCCAGAGAGTGGAGCTGAACAGCCCTGTGTGCAGCTCACCCAGACCCGGCCCTGCACACAACCCACCCAGAGGCACCAGCAATTTGCACCAGAGTCGCGCTGAAGTTGGAGGTTGGGGAGCCCAGCAGTTCACAGGGACCGGCATCAACACTCGGTGAATGATGGGAATAAGACCCTCCCACGTGAAAGGGGCAACTGACTGGATGACATGTTGGATTTGGGCAGGACAGCCCTAACTCCAGAAGGAAGTGGCTTCAGCTGGTTGCTTCCCTCGCCAAGTGGATTGGTGGAATCTGCTTGGACTGGGCTGTGTCCCTGACCGGGACCCAGTGGCTTGCTACAAACTAATTCCCTGAGCATGGCGCACACTGATTGAGTGAATGTCCACAAAGGTTGACTGGCCCAGTGGGGAGAAGCCAGCACACACTGTCCATGCTTGAACTTCAATTTCTGATAGCAGATGGCAGAGGGCAGAAGCTCCTAGCCTGCATGCTCCAGAAGAGCCCTAACCAATAAGAAAAGGGGCTGGGAATTACACTATACACTTGTATGGAAGAACCAAAAACATGACGAAAGGGAGAAACAAGAAAAAACCCCCAGCGCCCAACGCTGAGAATATTGATCCAGGAGAGGTAAATACAAAAGAGATTGAGGGCAGCAAACATGCAACATCAAACACAGTAGTAGCAGACATAAAGAGATATCTTCAGGACCTCGTAAGCAGGACCAAAACTGAAATATTAATTCAAATTAAATAAGAGATAAGTAGATTAATAAAAGAAAGGCTGGGCACCTCTCAAGAAGACACAGAAGAATGGAGGAACACAAAAGGAGAGAAACATTTAATGAAGAAAACAAGAAAAACCTAGAATTCATTATCAGAACACTAACGACTCCATAGAAAGCTGGCAAAACTACTTGAAAGAAACCAAACATAGACTATCAAAAATTGAACACAGGCTTGCAATGTGGGGTCATGAAAGGGAAGATCTCTTCAAAATAACAAAGGAGCAGGCAGTGAAGATACAAAGACTAGAAGACCACAAGAGGATCTATAACTTAAGAATAAAGCATGTGAATGAAGAAGCAGGAGTCAAAACAGAGGAATTACAAAGGCTATTCACAGAAATCATTAAGGAAAATTTCCCAAGCATAGAAAAAGGAAATGATATGCAGATGTAGGAAGCATACAGAACTCCAGCCACCTACAACCAAAACAGAACTACACCTAGA
>PVJX010009280.1:0-62013 GCA_004027295.1 Dolichotis patagonum | reverse complement strand
TTTCATTTGCTATCTTTTCAGAGATTTCTGATGTGTTACTTTTGGAGTCCTCTAATTCAATGTCTCCTGTACTTGCTGCTGATAGACTGGATGTTTGAGATTGCATTTTGCTTTTTTGTTTTTCCACTTTCCTCTTTTGAATTAGTGTTTGGTCCTTCAGACCTGCTAGTGTCAACTGTTGGTAGTGTGTATCTTGGTGTCCTACTGTAAGGTTGATGTTTGTCCAGTTGCTGGGTCCCACAATGAGTGGATGGGCCAGTCACCTGACTTCCTGCTGCAGGGCCTGTTGGGTGAGTCCTATATTCTTCCTGGGCTGACAAGCCTAGAAGTATTGATATAGGTCAACTTTTAGTTCCTGCTAGTACTTTATCTTCAGGTTATTCCAGGTCATCAAATCTCCCTGTCTATAGTGTTTATGTTGGCTGAGGCCCTACTGTGTCCCTATTGTGTGCCTGTGTGTCTCATAAGCCCTTTTGATTTTCTTCAAGTTGAGGGAGTCCTCGGCACACTCCTCATTCTGCTGATGTTTTTTGTGTGTAGGAAGAGGTCACCCTCACTGTTGTCAGATTTACCAAGGTCTTACAGTTAGTTGGAAGGAGCTTTACTACTGTCCCTAGTTACCCACTGTACACCTCTATTTTAGGGGCATACTCACCACATTGACTGGAGCCAGCTGAGATCTTGTTTCAGTGAGGCAGTCACTTAATCTCCCTTCAAGCTAGCACAGATAGTCCACTGTAGACCAATGTTCCTCTGGGTGCAGAGTTTCAAGTTTGCCCCCTGCACTGGGATTTCACAGAAGCGCAAGCAGTCAGGGCCCAGGGGTTGGTTTCCAGGCCCTGCTCGCAGCTTGGAGTTTGCTGGGTGTAGTCTGGTTAGGCCCGCTGGTGCACCTTGGGGTGGTATCAGGCTTAGGGCAGGGTCTTACTGCCTGGGTGTGGAGTTCCAAGCTTGCTCCGTGCTCGCTGGGTTTCCGCCCCTGGCTTTCTAGTCTTATTAGACTAGGTGGGAAGATGAGGCTGAGGTCTGGGACCTCTGCCTCAGGGAGCAGTCTTGCCTCCAGTGGTGCCTTTGTAGTCAAAGCGTGGTATAGGGGGACTCTTAAGACTTTGGGTCTTTTTCAAAAGGCTAAAACAAAGGCAGCCACTTCTTTTTGGTCTCTTTGTTTTCTCCCCTTGACTTCCTCTGAGTCTCAGTGATAGATACTGTGGAGGCAATTAGTATCAAGTGAGCTATCTGAAGTAAAAGATAACTTTTTGTTCACATCTGGGACTGACTGGATAATAAACTTATCTTTAAGAATAATCTGTCCTATTGAATCAGCAGCTATGGATATATGTCTTATCAGTGCCTCTTGTAAATGATCTAAGAAGACAGAGGGGTTTTCATTTTTCTCTTGATAGATATTTGACAATTTAAAATAACCCAAGGGCTTGGTTTTTGTTCCTCTTAGGCCTTCATAAATACAAACCTGAAAGTATGTCCTGCTCCAATCTCCCATCCGGCTGGTCAGGCCAGTAGGGGTCTGGAGTAGTGCCTGTTTGGGCTCCCGTGGGACATGGTTGTTCTGGCTGTCTGTCTTCTGTCTAAAATTAAGAAGATATTAGTCTTCTAATGTAATAGTAGTTTGTATTGTTGCTTGTCTTTCATTAGAAGTTAATGTTTGATTTAAGAGTAACATTATATCTCCCCAATTTTATTTTTAAGTATGAGTAAATCCTCCAAAGACCTCAATGTACTTACCAGGGTCATCTGAAAACTTTTCTAGATCTTATTTGATCTGCCTTAGGTCACTGGTAGGAAAGTACATATGAATGTGGGTAGTCTCATAGGGTTTATAATTATACTTTTGAGCACATATAAGAATTCTTTCTTAATGTAAAGGAAGTTCAAACATAAGACAATTCTGACCACTTTTTTTCTTTCCTACAGTATGATTCTAGTTGTGAAAGAGCATCATAATCCCTCTTTACTCCATTTTGGCTCTAGAAGTAAGCAAGCCAGGCACAGGAACAGAAAAATATCAAATGGCTCTTTTTCAACATTAAGAGCCATTTAAGCAACATTAAGAGCAAATATCTTGCAGTGCTTAAGAATATATTTCAAAGGAGTACAAAAGTTTGACACTGAATTCCTTATTTCTGAAACCCAAAAAGAAAAAATCAGTGTCCCTTTAATTTCTATTTGATTTCTATACCCTCATAGCATCTCTCAAGTCATTTCGACTCTAGGGAAGGTGGACACCATCTTGAGAGAGAACAGAAGATAAAATTCTGCTAGGTTGGCCATCCTTTTACTGGTGCATGATTTTATCTCCCAGGGAGTTCATGTACTTATTCCCATGGGTGTTTTTTAATAAGCACATGTTATCATTGATCTCAGTCATGTTTGAAGAAGAAAGCATTGTTAGCACTAAACAATTGCTTTCTAGTTCTTTGAATAAGGGAAAATACCAAAAAGTAAGTTTGGAGTAATTGGAATTGGAATGTTCTAAGCTTACAAAGGAGGGCACCTCTAGACTTAGAAAGAAGCAACAATTGACTTGAGGGATTCTGCCCTGGGACCTAGGTCAACGAAGTCTCCAAGACACTAGTTTATCTATCTAATCACCTAGGAAACCTTTTCTAGAAGCAAGACTATGCACTTGTTAAAATCCATTTAAAGTCTTTATATCTTTGAAGTTACAGGTTAAACTTATACCTATCACCTATCAGGCACAATTAAATGTTAGTAAATGTACATTTAATAGTCTTCTATGTGCACAGGAAAGATAAAGGCTGACTAAAATCTCTTTCTTATTCTTAGCACATGTAAGTCACAAACATAAATCATTCCCCTGATAGCTGTTTTCCGTTGAAAAAGGCAGACAGTTGTTGCAAGTTCCCTCAGCCTGATTTCTGGAGAAAGGGGCAGTCTAATGACAAGGTAGTTTTAAAATAAATTCTTAAAAAATTAGAGAAAAAATGTGGTTTCTGAATTAGTAGCAAAGAGAGAAAAGTATACTAGATAAGTGGAGATTTTCCTGCTGGTTACTCATATCAAGCTGTCAGCACTCAGCTTCCACTGAGGAACCTTTGGATATCTGCCAGAGAATAGCCCTAGGCATGACACCTCAGTTGTCTTCTCAGTTTCTACTGGTCCACACACAAGATCTGTCTCTGGAAGAAATCCAGCTACCTGGCTTGGTAAAATTCCATTGGCCATTGGCTTCAACACGGTTTCACCAGAAGGTGCTGGGAAAACCTGTCTTCTGTTTTAAGAGCAGCAGCTGCTCTAAGAGCATTTAACTAGCTGGCAGAGTAACCACTGTTTGTTAAAACTCTGTAAGGGACAGATCAAATTCTAAGCAAAAATCATCACATAGCATTTTATAAGTTTACAGTAAAAATTTCAAAGTCCACAACTTATTATTAAAGTATTTTCCTGTCCTGCACATATAAATGATGAGAATCAGACCTAAGAAGAAAGAGAGAAGGTTTGAGATTCTTCCTTAGGCTAAATGTGTTTCAGTCCCGTAAGTGCGGTGCTTTGGGAATTGACTCCTGATTTCATCAGGTCAGTACCTTCCACAAGGTCTCAGGTTCAGTCTCCCCAGGAAGACTGCTGCCCAGAACACTAATGTGGGACATGGCTTTTATGAGTGTTCTCCTGGACAGGCAAAATTCTGCTATCTCATCTGACCCACAGACAGTGTGTGTATTCCTCATTTAACATGACTTTCCTGTCCTTGTTGTTACCAAATGCTCATTTTCTACAGGCTTAACTTAGTTGTTGGGTAGCAGGGAAAGGTTGGGGCAGTTTAAGTTCCTCTCTCTTTAAATTTTAATACTTCCAAAAAGCAAAATACAAAGTGGTACAGAAAGATCAGAAAATATTTTTTCTTCGTTAATGGAAGATCAGACCAGAAAGGAAACTGAGGAAAAACAGGCTTGACATTTTCTCTAAAGTGTAGAGAAAGATAGGCCAGTTTGTCTCAAACCTGTCCACCAAATCTTAAGAATGGCCAGCGACCTATCATCGCTGTGGGGGTCCTGTGGTTTATTGATAGGCATGTATATTTTTAAAATATGAACTAGATATCACAAAAAGACCCACTTCACAGAATTTTATGTTAAATTCCAATGGAGGGTGTGCTAATGTTACTCTTCCTACACTGTTGTCTCACCAATTAAGCAAGGAATAACAGTAAATTCAGCAGCTAGTTCAAATGTAACATATAAAGCAGGAATAAAATATTATACTAAAGAAGCATCATAACCTTCCTATGTCTTTAGCTTAAACTTATCATTTTAGCAAAACTATATGAGACAAAGCATAAGCAATTATAAGCAATGCACAAACACATAACGTAAAAATTTGAAGCATAAAATTTTTTTGATTACTTAAACAAGTCACAATCCAGAATCTGTGAAAGAAGAGCAACTCTTACTTCTCTGTCCAGTTATATTAGTGGGAGGCTTCCAAATATACAAAGGAAAGACACTTCCAACCTGCTAGATGTATGGTATGAGTTCATGTTCTCTAGAATCAAAGAATAAATTCTAGGAACAATGGAGGTTAAGAACATAATCTACTTGTTGTGAAGTAAAGAAAACTATATTTATTGGGGGAAAAAAGCTTCAGTCTAAGAGAGAGACAGAAAGAATCCCAAGTGAGTTGCCAAGGATCCTGCTTTTCAAGGGAATTTTATAGTGCAAAACCATAAGGTAAGGCAGGTCTAAGGTGGGAAAAATATAATCCACTAATAAGATTACAAGTATCATCACTTAGGTAACATTAATTCAATGAGAAATCACAAGATGGGCATGAGGTGGGACAAAGCTAAGGTCAACCAATAAGATTCTGAGTATAATTGCCTAAGTAATATTGATTAAATGGGGATTAAACAGGGAAGCAAGTCATGCAGCAAGCATACATGGGACAGAACAAGGGCTTTTCCTTTTTTTTAATTTTTAAATTTTATTTTAAAAGGGAGTAAAATTAAACACAACAAAACAGAACAGAACGGGACTTAAGAAAGCATAAATTTCAAAGCTAGATAACCAGAGATCTTCACTATCTGTCATATTGTCTCTTGTTTTCTTCCAAATGGTTGTCCTTATCTTTGCATATGGGGAGCTCATACTAAATAACATAGCCAATCTTTTCACAAGATGTGTAGTTCACTGGCTCCCACTTGCTAGGCAGGGGGGAGGCGAAGGGGGGACACAGGGCGGGCGACAGGATGACATGAGATCTCAGCCCACAGGCTGGCAGGATCACAGCTGCCACAAGAGAGGGGAGGAGTTCCTTGTTCTCCTGGCACTCCGAGTCAACCGCACAGTGCAGGTCCCGATGTGCCAGGGTCTCTTTCCTTCGGGCCACCGAAAGTCTGCCACACTCTCAGCCACCCCCCAGAGAGGGGAGGAGTTCCTAGAACAAGGGCTTTTCATGGAGAGCATAGGTCAGTGACTCTTCCTGCTCCCCATCCCACCCGAGGTGATGTATATCTATTTAGAATATCAACCACTGCTGTTCACTCCTGGAGAAGTGTGTGAGTGTAGTCTTTCTATCCTTTGTCTTGAGGTCTGGCCCATGATGCACCTCCCCTACAGTTGCAATGTGTACTCATCTTCTGCACTGACTCTTGAGGACCTATTCCTGTCTGACTGCCTATAACATTTGTACCTAATTTAGCTGTCTGTAACAGTATCTTTCATTTGAGTAAGGCAAAGCATGAAGAAAGAAAGTGACAAAGGATGGACAGAAAGGGATGAGGGGAAGGATCTCTTGCTACAGGGAAGTAGCAAGGGAACAAGGGTGAGAAGTGAGGAAGAGAGAAAGGGGAAATAAGAATAAATATATGCCATTGCACAGGAATCTAATAACCCCAGTTTGTGTAAACACTATACCAAATAACATCAGCTAAGACAAATAATATCAACAAGTACAAAAAAAGGGGATGGGGAACCAGAGAGGCAGGAGGGAGGGGGAAGATAGGGGAAGGAGATTAAAGAAAAGTAACAAGCTGTAATGTGTACATGCAGCCACTTCCAATATGATTGCAAACTGGATGAATTGCACATATATCCTAATTAAAATATAGAAAGAATTTTAGAGGAAAATTATTTTTAGCCTCAATTTATTTATTTTTATTTTGAAAATAGTAGAAATACAACAGAACAAGACAGAACAAAGCCAATTGAGACAGTACAGTGAATTTGGTACAGAACTTCACAGCAGGTTACCGGGATAACAGCAATAGGTACCATAGTATATCTCATTATCTTCACAATAGTTGTCTAGTCAATTAAGTATAGCAAAAATCAAACCAAAGACAGAACATTATAAAATCAATTGAAAGAGAATATTGAATAGAGTAAAGCAATTAATCATAATGAAACAAAACTGAAAATAACACTTGCTTTCAAAGAGAAGATAGAGGAGACCCCCCATATTTGCTATGTTGCATACAGTCATCCTGCCAAGAGATGCTCAGACCTCTGTCCCCAGTTGCTAATGGAGGGAGGGGGGTTGGGATGTTTGATTCCAAGTCCATGCACTGGTAGGCTCAAGAGACACTACTGGGTCTCCTCCTGGCTCACGCCAGAGGAAGGCGCTTACCAAGAGGGTGGGCGAATTGTGCAGGCTCCTGGGTTCCACCATGGCCGTGGCTGGATCTTGGGGCTGTTCTTTGGTTCTCCTCTTAGCTCACACCAGAGGAAGGTGCTTACCAAGAGGGCAGGCGAGACAGCCTCAATTCATTTTGACCTAAATAATCAATCAAGTGTGGGTGCGTCCATAAGTGCTTAGAATGCAGTGAAAGATACATGTCAAACTATTAGTGACAGAGAGACCAACTCTGAACAGTATAATGAATCAAAACAGAAACAGGGAAAACTTTTATTTTTTACTTTGTGTGCCTTTGTATGTTTTGAATATTTATAATGAGAACAAAATACTTTTATATGGTCAACACAAAGCTGAGCTCCAAGGGTAGGCAATGTTGCCTTTCCTGCCTAAATCTTGGAACAGGAACCAAATTAGGAATTTCAGAACTTTAACAAGATCACCAAAGAAACAAGACTCTTCCACACCATTCAGAAAAATTAATGTTTTACTCTAGAATCTAGAGTTTCTAGAGTCTAGAATTTCCATAAGGAACAAGGATGTAATTTACACTGTATCAATCACAGGATGTCACCCTAAATAACTTATTAAAAAATTTTCTTTTGAACCCATGTAATCCTACCCACTGCCCTCTTGGATCGCTGTCTTAATCCTCCTGTACAGACTTTAGCCTTGCTTGTCTTAGCCTTCTCTACCTGTCCAAGGACTTTGGTCATCTCTGAAGCAGAGGTTTCCCTGCCTGACCTCTCCAATCTTGCATTCCAACCTACGTATATCACTTAACCTCAACGTAATACACAGACAAAGCAATCATTATAAGGAAGTTACAAGGAAGATTTGCACTAAGCAAACAGAAGATCCTCTGGACTGTATGATTAGGAGATGTGAAGCATATGGTAAACAATGCTTTTTCTATTATCAGTTTTTAAAGAGTCACACCTATAATTTTAAAAAATTAAAACTAAAAAATACTTTCAAGCTAACATTTCCTAACCATGGATATTTGTTTTCAACAATAAGCTAAGGACTTTTACCTTTAAAAGGGTTTCTTAGTGCTAGGTTCCTATAAGAATAGGAGAGAAAAACTCAGGGAATTGAAACATTATTTAAAAGATCAGATTTGGGGGCTGGGGATTTAGCTCAGCGGCATAAGCGCCTGCCTTGCAAGCAGGCAGTCGTGAGTTTGATCCCTGGTACCGATAAAAAAAAAAAAATCAGATTTGACTTTTCAACACAAGAAGGAAGAAAAGATAAGTTTTGGGAGTGTTGAATGGTTATGGCTCTACTTTTACAGACGTTCAGAGAAGGAAAATGTGTGCCTTCCCTTCTGTCAGGGGCTACTACACACAGTTGCCCTTGATGGTTGCTATGGCAGCCAGGAGAAGTGTGTGACATCACCCTTTTTTCACACCAGGCCGTTAGTAGGGACCTGTACCTCACCCAGAATCCCCGCTTGCCCTCCCCCCATGACAAACTGCCTCTTCAGCATTCCTTCCTCTCAAGAGTATTCTCAACCACATTGCTCTCCATCTAGAAGTGTGGCAGCTTCCCAGGAGGGCACACCCAAAGGCTGGCAGTTCCAGATTCCTCTTTTGGAGACATTGAGAGGTGGAGTCCTGGGCATCTTTACTTTTGGAACTTCTCAGCTTCCACATAGTCTGCACTTCAAACATGGAACAATTCTCATAGCCTGTTGATCCTGGACATTATCAGGGTTGTGGATTTTAACCCACATATGCAAACACTTGTGTAATTTTCTGAGTAAATACATTTTATTTATTTTAGACCTCAAGGTTTGTATTTCATTACAGAATCAGCTTGCAAAAGGCTTACTCCACCTCTAATGAGCCCAAAAGTGTGTGATTCCCGATTTCTATTATTTCTCCATTTGAAAGAGCATTATTCAAAGTGTCCTGACCTGCTACTGCTTTTATCTTGCTCTGCAAGATAAAAGGTGGTCTCTCTTGTATCTTTTTATAACACGTGAAATAATTGCCTCTTTCCAGCACCAAGGGACGGGCACCCAGCTCAGCAGCACGGGCTGACTGTGAAAATATTGACACTTGACAATAGGCCCCAACCAGCTGTGACAACAGCAGACAGGTTATGGGTGCAGCTGAAAGAAATTGTTTTTAACTTGTTTCTGAACAAAGGTATTTTTGTTGTGGATCAATTCCTCCCAACTTCACCCCAAACAACTAGATGACAGCACTGACTGACTTGTGATTTATTAACAACAACCTGAGAAAATTGCTCATGGGAAGAGAAACATGTTATCCTCTGTAACCTGCTTTTTTCCCTCTTCATAAAACTTTCCCACCTCCACCACTATGGTGGAGGATATTAGCTGTCGAAGGAAACTGCTGCTAAGGTGATGCCAATGTAAGAGCTCATAGACATCAACACGCTGCCATTGTCTTCTGGGCTCCATCACTTTCCCTAGGATATCTGGACTTTGAGGTAGAATTTGTCTAGTTTGCAAATGTTCTTCCTTCTGTCCCCCAACTTCTAATAACTCTGTTCATCACTCAGAGACAATTAGAAAAACCTAACCCAAATCACATTTAGGAAAATTGTTACACAAGAGTTGGAAAAACCAAAAGCCAAATGGGATGATGAGGCAACCAAGAGCATAGAGTTGCTACCACACCTTTGCACCAGGAGGGGGAGGACATGCTACCAGAACCCAGGAGCAGAACAGGAACCACAAGGTGGGAGGGCTCTGATGAAGACACTTCCTGTCCCACCCTCAACCTTCTACAGAGATTCCCAGTGGTAGCCCCCAGGTGCAAGGGGGCCTGAAAATATACTTGTGGATTCAGTGCCTTGCAATATTAAGGATGGAGAGTAGAACTGAGAACAAACAAAATGACTGGCACACTATGAAATACCATCTCCACAAAAAAGAAGAATCAAACTCCTGTACAAGCTGACTCAACTCTACCTGCACAACTCATGTTGTACAAAAATCACTTGGCAGGGGCAGGAGGTGTAGCTCAGTGGTAGCATGCTTGCCTAGTCTGTGTGAGGCCTTGGTCCTGGATTTGATCCCCAGTATAAAAAACAATCAAAACCAAAAACAAAAGCAAAAAAAACCTCACAGAGCAAAGTGTCAGACACTGTCACTAAAGTGAGCTGAATGACTTCGCCTTGCATTAACTTTCAGCACATTTCTGAAAATGTTAGCAGTTATAGATGGGAGGGAGGAAAGAATCTAGGAAAATGATTGTTTTTAGCAGAGGTTAAATATGATCTGATTTATAGTCTTATCAAGAAAACCTGCCTATGGTTTAGAGAAAGGCTTCTTAAATTTAAATTTGTATACAGATTTCCTAGAGATCTTGTTAAAGTGCAGATAATTTAGCAGGCCGAGGGTGAGGCCTGAGAGTCTGTTTTAAATGGTTCTTTAATGATACAGTGCTGGTCATTGGACCATGTTGAAAGTAAGATTTAGGAGATAATTGAGTTTGTGTAGATGCTGATGGGAAAGATTCTGGAAAGAAAGGATGCTGATCTAGAAAAGGATAAAGAAGGGCGAAGACACCTGAGAATGCAGGAAAATAGAGAAGCAGGCACAGAAGGGAGGACTAGCCTTAGGTGGAAAGAGACAGATCTTCTGTGAAAGCAGGAGGGAACAGAGGAGATACACAGAGAAGTAAGAGGCTCAGATAACCTGAAAAAAACCCTTTGACAAACACTAAACAGCTTTTGGTTCAAGTTTCTCAGTGGCAGCTTCTTTTGGAAGCTTTCATGTACTAACATGGATTGTGACTCCATCAGGGGCTTCCCAATCATAATTCACTACAGAATCTTTTTTCATGGATCACCTACCGGGCTTGTGTTCTGGAAAATATATATTGGACAACAAAGTATGCTTGAACAGTGTATGCTTGAACTCTCTGTCATTAAATGGAGACAGTCAGATCTTATCTGACCAGAATTACATCATACTTATATTGTGAAGTGTCATGGTTTATGTCGGTGGCCCCCAGGCCTGAGGTATTTGCATTGTGCATTTGTGATTGGTTCATCGTCTAGAGCTTGGATTGGTGGTGTCAGTGCTACACCCTCCTAGGGGGTGCCAGGATGTGATGTAATGGCAGGAAGAAGGTGTCTCTCTCTCTTGCAGGTTTCCGCTTGCTGTTTGCAGCCGCCATGAACTGCAGGCCCCGCCATGCCACCCTGCCTTGGAGCCAACTGAGTATGGACTGAAACCTCCAAAAACTGTAAGAAATAAACCTTTCCTTTCCCAACTTTGGGCATCAGGTATTTTGTCTCAGCGATGAATAAAAAGTAACTAAGACAAGAAGATAAATTTGAAAAAAAAAAAAAAACACTTCATAGATAAATTCTCAGTATAGAGATTCAAGTAGGGAAAGGCTGCTGATTCCATCACCATAGTATGCATGATTATCTGAGAATGTTGCTTTTCAGGAGATCTCGTAGGTGGCATTTGACTAACTTGATGGATTTACCAAAGCTATCATTCTTGCAAGCTCCAAAACTGTTTTAGCAACACACTAAAAGTAGACATCTCTCAAAAACAAGTATAAAATTCTTATATTATGGTGACACAGTCCTGTAATCCTGGTATTCTGGGAGGCTGAGGCAGGAGGATCATGAGTTCAAACTCAGACTGGGTAAATTAGTGACTAAGTAAAACCCTGACTCAAAATAAAAAATAAAAATGGGCTGAGCTTGTAACTCAGTGTTCAATGCCCAGTACCACAAAAAAGGTATGTATGCACAAGTATCTCAAGATAAAGTAACTAAAAATCTATTAACAACAAGTGCTGTTAGATATATGAGTAATTATTTCCCTATTAATTCATTCAGGAGGGTTCATTAATTAATGCTGGGGCATGAACTGGGCATATTCAAGCAGTGCTAATCTATGTGTTTCCAGGGAAATGATACACAAATCTCCTTCTACAGGCATTATTACACTGAGAGTGTGTGACTCTGGGTCTGCTGGGGGAATTCAAAGGCTTGTGAGCAGTAAGAGAATGAGATGAACACGTGAAGAAAAACAAAGATAAACTGTCAGGAACAGGATACAGAGGGTCCTACTCACAGTGAGTCTATAATTCCAGTCCCTGAGGCCCTGGATTCTGTAGTTATTCTTCCCACCCTCTGAACTAGTCCAGGACTACTCCTAGTTATCTGAAATGATAGATTCTCTTTCTGCCTAAGCTGGTGTTAGCCGAGTTTCCATCTCTTGTAACTGATAGAGTCCTGACCTATGCACCTGGAATGCAACCTGTCTGGACCAAGGCAAATGTGAAGTTATTTGGAGCAACTCCTACGCAAAAATTTCATGATTCATGAATCTCGACAGAGCAGATGAAAAAGACACCTAGGTAGAAAGATTTTAAGGCTCATATCTGTAAAATTTGAGAAGAAGGTCTAAAGAGTAGCATTTCACTCTTTGACTTACAAAATTGATCAGTACCAGCCTGTCTCTGTGAGATTCTGCCCACAGCTAGGTTTCCTGTCTTTAGCTGCTGCCCAGCCTCTTGCTCCCAGCCCAGTGATAGCAGTTGACTAGATCTTACTCCATAACTATGTATCAGCATGAATAACATTATTCCATTCTGGTTATAATGACTTGGTCCTAACAACTGAACTCCAATCTCAATAGGATCACAGCCTAATTCTCTCCATACATTCCAATTATTTGGCTTCTTTCCTGTCTCAAGTCTTGAATTCTTACTCTGGTACACTGTCTAGTACTTCGTGCCACTTTTAGGGACTACACATTTGTTTTCTTCCTTGAAGTCAGTGAACAACCATTGGCCCATTTCTTGCATTTTGCTCATACTAAATTCCTGTCTTTCTTCCATGATTATTGAAGTTTCAGGAGACTCAATTAATGACCTCCCACTGTCAAGTTTTAAATCAATTGAGATGAGGTTGATGGAAAGATGGAATTCAGGCAGATGGAGGACAAAGTATCAACTTTATGGGCTGGGGCTTCAGCTCAGTGTCAAAAGTGCCTGCCTGGCAAGCATGAGATCATGAGTTTAATCCCTGGCACCCCCCCCCAAAGTATCAACTTTATAGCTGATAAGACAGTATAGGAGTGTATGTCTTTTTCTGTGGTTCATATACTTTCTAATAGTTTTTGTTCTGGAATTAAACTAGTCATTCAGCATATGTGAAATATTCCCCAGTCTTCGTGTCTCAATGACAGTGCTAGGCTTACATTAAGCAGCAGGCCATCAGAATTATGTCCACATCTCTAAGACTTCATCTTGTGTTTTAGTTTGGTACTCCCAGAATTGATGCTAAGACAGTGACTCAAAGGCAAGTAGATCATTTAGGAGGAAAAGAAGCTCAGTAAGAAAGGGAAGTGACATATTACAGGAAAGACAGCCAATTAAAGGAGATATGGGTATTGTCAGGCCAAGTGTTATCGGAAAACTGGAGATCAGTTATCATGGAAAACTGGAAACTCAGGCATCCCACATAAGGGATGAGCTCTGGTTTTCATATACTGACTTCAACTGATGTTTGGTTGAAGAATGAGGGTAATAATTCTTGGACACCAAAAGATTGCCAGACAGGTTAGCAAAGTGGGAGCCAGTGGCCAAGGACTAACCCCTAGGCAGGGCTGTAGGCATCACAAGACAGAAGATGGACTGGTATGCACTGAGAGGACATGAAGAAAATGCCATCAGTATCAGCCCTGGATTCTGTCCTGGATCCACAGAGAAGAATCTGAATGAAAAATCTTGTTTGCTTTCTGCTCTTGGGTAGTTATAACTCAGATTCATGGCCAACTCATCCTGTAACCCTTCACCTGCCTCCTCGGGAGCAGAGCAGTGTGGACCTGATGTGAACTAGATCTGAGCTAGACCCGCTGTCATGGGGCAGCTATTGAAAGGTTATGGAAAGTGAGATCACATGGCTGTGTTATCTGAAGACTTTCCCTGTCCCTATACAAGCAGTAATCTCTTATCAACGAACCAAGGAGGAAAATAGAGAAGTGGAAAGTTGTAAAGCAAAAACAAATATTTCTAAAGTATCAGTAATAATAATAATGGTGATAGTAATAATAATAACAAAACTAATTTTGATCAACCATGCAAGAAGAGACCAAATCATCTATTCTCTTTAGAGAAGGTGATGTTACAAAATTGGTGTCAGATGAAGTAGCCAAAAAATGAATAGAAATAAAATATAGGAAAATCTATTATAGCTAGTTGAGCACTTAACAATAATTTATATCCTCTTGCTTTTTCTTATGGGACCAGTGGTTGGATGAGAAAGTTCCAACAGCATCTTCTAGTTCTGTCCAGTCACCATCCTTCCAACATTCTAGTAGCTTTTTTTAGAACTTAATTTATTGGATCTGGGCCTTGTACAGTCTGCTGTCTGAGCCTCCACTGTTCTTCCTTGCAATTTGAAACTCTCTGGAGTAATCTGCTCATCAGGTCTGTTTCAAAGGTTGGTATGCACCTGAACCCTAGAGACAGGGCTTAAAGGTACTGCTTAGATGCAGTCTCCAGGGATTCTGAATTCCCAGTGCAGATCACAGAGAAGGGGTGTTGCCTAACAACTCTAAAAGAAGCATTGCTTCTAGCACAGGCCTGCTTAGACACCATAGGTAGAGGTCACTATTGGTATACTGCCCAGACACTTTTACGTGAGTTTGTAGCTGCAGCTAATATAGTCTGTGAACTTCTGAGGCCACTTAGCATTAGGTATGTAACTAAAGAATTAAACTTTACATTTTCATTTATTTCAATTAATTAAATTTTAAATGGCTACCACTTAAAATCAATTAAATTTTAAATGTAACTAGCGCTACCATATTGAGCAATGCCCCAGAACTTCCCTCCCATGAATCACAGCAAGGCTAGATTTTGCCTGAGATGACATCCTTGCTCATCTCTTCCCTTTTTCCCTATCCTGTTTCTTTCCCTCTTCTACAGGATTCTCTTGAGGATATGACCTCCATTTGAACTCCTATCTAAAGCTCAACATCTAAGGAACCCTCTTAAGACATTATGTTATAATTCTTTAATAGCAAAGTATGGGGGCTGGGGATTTAGCACAGCGGCATAAGCTCCTGCCTTGCAAGCGTGAGGTCGCGAGTTTGATCCCTGGTACCGATGTAAAAAAAAAAAAAAGCAAAGTATGGAGACCTTACACACACACACACACACTCAATGGCACTCAGAATGTTTAAGAAGAAACTTTAAAAGTATCCTGTGCTTATCCAGCTTACGTTACAGGGAAATTTACTATTCCAAAGTTGAAGTTCAAGGACAGAACAGTTCTAGGATTGGATAGTTCAGTGATTCAATGACATTCAAGGACCAAGTTCATCTCCATCTCCACCTTGCTACTCACACTTGGGAGGCTTCACATCATAGCACTTAAACTTGGCAATGTTGTTTTTGTTGTTGTCATTTTTTGTTTTTTCTGAATAACAAAGCCCCAGAACTAATTTGGAGAGCTTCTTCCCTATTACTGTCCCACAGTGGCTGCCTCCAGTGCCAGGCTTCATATCTGGATGCAGTTCTATCTAAAGAAGAAAAGATCATCTTTTCCCCTATAGCTTTTGTTGGGAGCAAGACAATCTTTCCCTGGAGCCACTTGCAGACTTACCAGTTTTATTGGTCAGAATGAAATCCTATAGCTTTTTCTAAGCCAATTCCTGAGAAGGTAAATGGGAAAACCATGACTGCCTCAGAACAATCAGGCCCAGCCCCGTAGGCCTGTGATGAACCTCTCCTGAAGTGCAAAGCTGAGCAGAGAAGGGTGGATAGCCGAGCACCTAGCATCTTCTGTGAGCTGGATGAAATAAATGTCAAATAACTACTTTTACAAGGCCTGTTAACATGTAGATTTCAAAACACAAAGCATTAGTTGTTACATGACAAGAGCTTAAGGAATATCTGTTGTAAAGAAGGGAGGCAGAACTTTTAAATTAGAATCACCCTCATACAATATTTTTGCTCATTAGTGATGAAGAACCACTGACGTAAGCCAAGCAGTAATCAGTCACTGCCAGTCCCTTCATTACCAGTGCTCCTGCAGAAAGGATGTGACCACGTTGCCACCTATACGCCTCCTGGCTCTAACACTCTCAGTGATGTTAAGTGGAAGAGAGAGCCTGTCACTTGTACTTAACGTGCATTATTAATACGGCTTTCAGCTTGGCTTGCCAAGTCCATGATTCCTGTTACAGCACTTCATGAAAAATAAATGAGTATGGTGATGGCTTCCTCTTTGTGGAGTCATATATTGAAAACACATCTGAGAAGACATATGCATGAAGTTTGTGGAAAGCAGCATCTGGGACCATTTTTTCATGCAATTAGAGACGTCAAGGGTAGTTTTAGCATCTAGAAAACAGCTGCCACCAACAGGAAAGACTAGCTGTTTATCTCCTGGACTCTGCATGGAGTCTGACAGAATCCTCATTCTCCTGTTAACTAACATCAATTTCCAGGGGAGGGAAAAACAGGGCAGTTGTAGACATTATGCCAGGGGACAGAATAATGTTGCTGAAAAACCCAGTCATCTGTTATATTTTATTGATTGTGAATAGTTTTACTCTTTTTGCCAAATACTTGCTTAATAGCTAAAATATTTTTTCAAATAAATAGCTTCTGTTTCACAGTACTGAGGAGCAAATCTAGAGCCTCAAGAGTACTCCATCACTGAACTGCAACCCTAGCTTTTTAAATCTTGAGATAGGGTCTCATTAAGTTGCCCAGTCTGGCCTCAAACTCATGGTACTGCTCCTAAGCCTTCCAAGCAATGGGGATTACAGGTGTGCACCACAGCACCCAGCTAAATAACTAACGTTTCAGGTTTAATATATTAAAAATGAAATCTTTGATGTCATAGACTTCATTGTTATACTTTTGTCTTTTTTTATCTTGTCATTCCTTCACTTCTGCTCCCTGAATCGTATTCCTAATAAATTGCTTTGCACCTATGTCTTTGCTTTAGGCTCTGCATTTGAGAGAACACAAACAAACAGGCAACATGAAAGGAACACAGTTTTTGTTGTGTGTGTGTGTGCGTGCACATGTGTGTGGTGCTGCGGATTGAACCCAGGGCCTTCATGCGCAAGGCAACAGCTCTACCACTAAGCCACATCCTTAGCCCAAATACAGCATTTTTCAAATGAATGAATGAAACTTAATTTTTACTTTGACCTTTTGTAAGTTGAATTCTTTGGTCAAGTTAAAAATTAATTACCTGTATTAAACACAGGCAGACATGTTGACTTTGAAACCATTCACCCAGTTGAAATCCTAATGGTAAGGAATTGTGCCTTGTGTCCGCTCTCAGAGTGAACGCAATGCCAGTTTCTCCTCTGCTCTCGGGATTTAGGTTAGCACAGCCTGAGCAAAGCCCAGTATCAATGCTGAACTAAGGACAGTGGGATTTAATAGCCCCCTTGAATTCTATATATTGGAATATACCTGCACTGTATGGATCCTAGTTTGAGTAGAAGGACTGAGATAGGATATGAAAAGAGGGCTTAGCGATCCTTTTTCCTGGGTACTCATTTCCCACATGCTGTGTTTGTTCTGACACTCCTGAGAATTTTCCTTGCCCATATGAGAATTTCTTCACTCAGGAAAATTACCCTTAACTCCTATCATCTCTGAAGCCAATCGCAGAGTGACATTAGAGTACAAAGGAAGGGGACCGTGTGGTGGCGAATGCCTATAAATGCAGCACTCTGAGAGGCTGAAGCAGGAAGAGTCCAAGCCTGTCAATTTAGCAATTTAGAGAGACCCTATCTCAAAATAAATTAAATAAAGGGGATGGGGATTTAACTCAATGCAAAGGCCCTAGTTAAGTACCCAGTATTAGGAAGGAGGAGAAGAAGGGGGAGAGGAAGAGAAAAGGAGAAGGGGAGGAGAAAAGGAGGAAGAAGAGGTGCCTGGGAAAAGGAGTGGGGAAGAAGAAAACAAGACAGAATGCTTCTCTCCAGATGACACTCAGCTGTGCCATCCGTGCTCAGAGCGCCCCATGGCCTCAGGCTGCAGCTGGTCTCCAGCTAAGGCCACATCCTACCAGGGAGAACAAGGAAGGAAGCTAAGTCACCAGCTGTGTACCAGCAGGTGCACAGGCTGGAGAGAGGGGAGCAGCGCGCACACACACACGGAAACCAGCTGATTCAAAAGAAATGGATTGATAGACTTTGCTAAGCCTACAGCAGAGCAACCATTTAGAGGACAACAATATGCAATATAGTAACTATTGTAGATTTCCTGCTGCCTTATCACTGTTTCAGTTTGTTTCATTGCTCTGTTTTATTCCCTTTAAAATTAAATTTAAAGAAGTAATGCATTATTTAAAAAAATACCACATCCGAGCTTAGCTTAGCTGCCCTACACATTTTCCCCAAACCCACTCTCCAGGAAATCACTTGCACCAGAATCCTTGTCAGACTCCACAGAACGACAGCTCTGGGTATCACATTATTCGAGGAGAGATGAAGGAGCTAAAATATTTAGTCTAGAGGCTGGGGATTTAGCTCAATGGCATAAGCACCTGCCTGGCAAGCAGGAGGTCATGAGTTTCATCTGTGGTATCAAAAAAAAAAAATTTTTTTTTTTAGTCTAGGAAGAAAGTAAGATTTGGGGAAATAAAATTAAGCACCTGCACTTAAATATTAAAAAAGTAGAAAATAGCCAAAGGAAAGAAATTGGACAAAGGAAAAATTTGGATTAGTACCAAAAAGAATTTTATAATTATAAAAGCTTTAACCATGTAAGTAACATTTGTTGTTTGGGTTTTTGAAACAGAGTCTCACTCTGCAGTCCAGACTGTCCTTGAACTCTTGGCACTCCTCCTGCCTCCGCTGCAGAGTACTGGGAGTATACCAACACGGGCCACAAAGTCCAGCCAGCTATAGGGATAGCCTTACAAAGAAATTGGCAACCAAATTATATCGCTTATAGGTGCAAATTCCCTATGATGAATGTTATCACTATATATACCTAAAACGTACCGATAACTTTCATTAATTTTTTTAAAGTAATTGGTAACCTGTCTTTGGATGTATTCACCCAGAATTCTGGAGACACTCAACTTGATTTTTGATCCGACCAAAACCACTCTATTGGTTATTACTCTAAGAGACCACAAGATGGCAGCAGTAGAGAATTCCTCAACGGGTGATTCAATAGAAAATTCTACTTGTTTCCATAGAATTGATTCAGACCTTGTGCTTACCACTATAAGCCTTTATAGTCTTATGACTCAAAACTTGGAAAATTAAAACTTCCCATGGACTGTGGATTTCATGAGTTCTATTCCTGGCACACATACACATAAATACACACACACGCGCGCGCGCGCGCGCGCGTGCTCACAAAAACAAAACAAAACAAAACAAAACCCTTCCCAAATCCATATATTCTACTACTGAAAAATATGTTAGGAATAGAAATAGGTAAGGTTATCCTGTGTAGAGTTTGCTCTGAATCAAAATAAACATACTGTTTATGTTCTGATTACCGTGCTTCTTCCATTTTGTTCCATAGTTTTCCACCGCCCTATACTTTCCAACGGAGGCACTCATGTTTAAAATAGCCTCAATAATGAGACTGTATGATAGGCTGCGACCTATACTGGTTTATGCATTCCCACACACAAAAATTGTCCACGCTGCTTGGCTTCTTTCAGCCAACTTCAGTCTACAGAAAGATGTGCTGGCACTGGAGGTTGGATGAACAGCTCCACTGGCAAATACAATTATACCAATGATTCCATGCAGATTTATAGTAGAGTCTGTTTGCAACCCCGAGGCCAATTAATCCTACCAGGATTCATAACCTGGCCACGCATGGCCCCCACTGTGGTAGTTGGTGTGTAAGGTGGCCAGCAATAATCTCATGCTACCTATGCCTTGGTACTGTTGGTGTCCATAGTGAACTATGGCTGATCCGTATGACTGACAGGATGTGTACAGCATTATAATGGTGTCTGTCTTTTGAGACTAGATCACTAAGGACATTTACAGGTTCTATCCTTCTGTCTCTTGGATCATCCATTCTTTTGTTGTTGTTTTGATTTTTGAGACAGCGTGTCATTCCATAGCATAGCCTTGCCTGGTCTTAAACTTGCAATTCTTTTGCTTCAGCCATAGTGTTTTTTTAAAAAAATTACTAAATTTTAGGATAATTTGTGATGCAGCAATAGAAGACAGTACCCAAAATGTCACCTTCTTGGCCCTATCTAGTCTCTTGTCACATTCTTCTCTACATCCTGGCTTTTGCCCTTATCTCAAGGTCTTTCCTCTGGCTTTTTCTTTCACCTGGAGTCCTCTTTGCCTACATATTGAGGATTGATTGAATTCCTAATCGTCTCGTCTCCATGTGAGCGCAGCTGAATGGACACAGCTCAGCATGACTGCAACCATCTTGAGTGGTAATTGCTGTGATTTCCCCTGAGTAACCCTCCCTGGTGTTTCCTGCACAATTTTCCAGTGAACCTCAGACAAAACCACAAGAATCACATGTGGGGCTTTACAACTGGAAACTTGCTCTTTGATCATATTGTTAGATAAACCAGGTACATTCCAGCCAGGATGATGTCACTTTTGTCTTAATCCACAAACATATCCCTTTCTGAACAAAACTGTGTGGGTTGCATACTTCTTCCTGACCCACATTGCATGGATCCAACTGGTCTTATGTCTCCTGGGACCTTGCTTCCATTAGGAAGTCCTCCAAGTAAAACTGCACTCTTGTGCAACCCTAGATCTGCCTGCCTCTCTTTTATCCATCTTGTGGCAGTTTGGGACTGGTCCCCAAACACTAGAACTGAACTGTTCTGAAGCAATGGCCCTGTGTAACATCTTAACTGCAGCTTCATGGGAGACCCAGATCTGCTATGCTAAATTCCTGAGCCACGGAAGCTGTGAGATAATGTGTTTTATTTTGTTTTGTGGCATTAGGGATTGAACCCAGGAGCACCAAGCTACATCCCTATCTTTATTTTCTAATTTTATTTTGAAATGGGTCTTGTTAAATTGCCCAAGATGACTTCAAATGTGTGATCCTCCTGCCTTAACCTTCAAGTAGCAAGTCTTTGATGGAGTATCACCTTTTCAGTGAGACCACCCCTGACCAGTTCACTTAAAATTGCATCATTTCTTCCCGCCTTGACCCTTCTCATATGCACTCCCCACTATTTTTATCTCTTTTTTGCAGTTCTTATACTTTTACTGTCTTACATAATCTGTTAATTGTGTTTTTTCTCCACTGCCATTTACACAGTAGAATGTCAGTTCCATATAGATGGGGATTTTTGTGTTTTGTTTGCTGATACAAGATATGATGGAAAATATGGTAAATATTTAAATTGTTTAAAAATTATTATACTGAAAGACATATTTCTATTAATTCATCTCCAAATACTCCCCTTCACTTTTTACACACTTAGCCCCTCATTCTGGAAGTCATCTTTTGTGTCTTTAGTTCCTCTGTTGTGATGTCCTGAATTGACTCAAACATGTAACTTTTATGCTTATTTTGATTTTGGGGAGGAGCCCCCAAATTGAAGAAAGAACAGCTATCATCAAGAAATAATTATAATAATAAGACAATTAGTGGCTAGGCTGTGGGGAAAAAGGAACTCTTCAAACTTGGGGATGTAAACAAATACAACTACCATGTAAATCAGTGTGGAGATTCCTTAGAAAACCAGAACTAGTAATTTCCCTTGATGCAGCTATTCTCCTTCTAGCTATCTTCCAAAAAGGGTTAAAAGACACCATATTACAGTGATACCTATATACTAACATTTATAACAGCATAATTCATTATGGCTAAATCTTGGAAGCAGCTTATATGTCCATCAACAAATGAATGGATAAAGAAAATGTGGTATTTATACACAGCGGAGGACCACTCTGTGAGGCTAAGGCAAGAGGATTATGGCCTTGCTGAGCAACTTAGCAAGAGCATCTCAAAAGAAAAAAAAATTAAAGGACTGGGGACGTACTGTAGCTGACTAGTAGATGCCTATAAGGCCCTGGGTTCAGTTCCTAGTACCATAAAAAAGTGCTGTAGAGGCAAAATTACTGGCTCAAACAAAAGCTGCCTTTGACTACTGAAAGGGGATAGTCTGGGTCAGAAGGATCAATTTTCTGATGAATCAGTGAACAATCTGAGTGGAACTAATCAGGCTTGTGTGGTGTCATCCTTTCTTTATAATCCATAGCGATCTGAAATTTCATCACCCCACCCCTCCTTCTGACACTTTTTTTGACACATATGCAAATACACTGCTTCTGCAAGCACAGGCTAAAACAACACAGGATACAGAAAAACACAGAGGGCCACAGAGATGCTAGAGGCTCCCTGGACCTGAAGGGAAGCAAAGATATGAGAGGATGATGGCCACCAGAAGGAATTTAGCCCTCCTACTTCCTGTGAATCTAAAAGGTCTCAGGGAAAGATAGCCCTGGGTAACAAATTAATGCTCCAGCAAGGCAAATTCCTGGAGGGTTAGAAGATGAGAAGTATTTCCAGCAACACTTCTAGTTACCGATGCCAAGAGAGTAAGAAAGGCAATCAATTAATTTTCTCCTCAGGATTCCAACTGATGTTATCCCACAAAGAGTTGGATTGCATTTCCAAAGTCATGTTAGGTCAGGTCTAGATCAGCCATTTTATTAGCTAAGGTTATACTGGTTTTAGAGAAGTGAAATGAACTTTGTCTGACTTAAACAAAAAAGGGGACTGGTCAGTGGAAAGCTCCCAAGACATTTCTGAAATCAAAGTGATAGCTGATAGTTGAATAATGACAGTTAAAGAAACTCAGCACAGAGGCTTATGATTATGTTGCCAGACATATGATTCTAAGTATTCTGGTCTTTTTTTTTTTAATTTTTTTAAATTTTATTTTAAAAGGGAGTAAAATTAAACACAACAGAACAGAGCAGAATGGGACATAAGAAAGCATAAATTTCAAAGCTAGACAACCAGAGATCTTCACTATCTGTCATATTGTCTCTTGTTTTCTTCCAAATGGTTGTCCTTATCTTTGCATATGGAGAGCTCATACTAAATAACAGTCAATCTTTTCACAAGATGTGTAGTTCACTGGCTCCCACTAAGAACAAACAAATATTATAGGCTCAATGATTTAGCTCAGTTTTCTAAAGGTAGAGGAATTCTTGTGCAAGTAGAGGAGTGTGGGAGTGCAGGAGACAGAGTTAAATAAGCCTACTTTCAGCCTGATGCCCTAGTGGAACATGGAGAGTGAATGGCACTGCGATCTTGCTCTCTTGAAGAAATTTTGTGGGCTGCCTCCAGGAGGAGGGCATAACTTCTCAAGCATTTTTGGGCAAAGCAATTCAATAGGAAGGGGTAGCAGTGACCTGTTAACAGCCAGCCTTCACAGCAACAGTCAACAAAGTCTGGACAGAACAGAACTGCGTGCACTGTGCCTGGCTTGAATGAGATGGCTACCTGTGGTTACACGGAGAGAGGAAAAACCCGGAGGCCTAGACACGGTGGTTGGGGAGTGTTTTTAGAAGAATACAAACAGGAGAGCAGAGTAATGGGAAGCTATGCCAAATGGCATCCAGAGTCCCCATGTAAATTACTTCTGAAAACCCTGGCACAGTCAATGCCATTCTCTTTCATTTATTGGTTTGTTTGTACCAACATCACATTGTCCTAATAAATACATTTCTACAATAAGTTTTAGGGGGGCCAACTTGTCCCAACTGGCTTAGGGCTTTTTAGTTTTTGAAAGTGAAAAGTACTGCCTCTTAAGAAATCCTTCAGTCCGTGGCAAATCGGGGCAGTTTTTCACTCTAGCAGTTTTCATAGCTAGTGGCATAGATCTTCCCATTTGGTTTGTCTTCTTCAAAACTGCCTTAGTTAGTCTTCACCTTTTTCATTTCCTTGTAAGTTTTAGAGTCATCTTGTCAAGTCAACTAACTCCTCACTAAAAAGTTGTGTTAGTTACTTCTCTCTCTTTGCTGGGACAAAATACCCAATACCCCAAATTAAGGAAGGAAAGGTTTATGTAGCTCAGTATGTGGAGGGTTCAGTCTGGAATCAGCTGGCTCCAAGGCAGGGTGACATGGTAAGGGGCAACAGTTCAAGGCAGCAGAAGACAGAGAAAGCAACAAGAGCAAAAAAGAGGGGAGCTTCTTTTCCTCCCTTATATTCTAAGCAGGCTATTCCAACTAGGGCAAGTGTAACACTCACCCCGTCTCCTGTACCTTCTCTTGCCCAAGATGAGGATGTTTGCAAAGCAAGGACTCTGGCTCTGCTGAGTCACTTAGTTAAACCTCTAAACTTCTCAGTTTCACATAATGTATCAACCATTGCGAAAGTCTTCAGTTTAGGGGCTAGGGTGTGTAGCTCAAGGGGTTGAGTGCTAGTGCATGTGAAGTTCTAGGTTTGAGCACCAAAAAATTTGTTTTTCTGGGATTTTCATTAGGATACATTCATGTACAGATAATTGGAGGAAACTGCACATTTTTACTACATTTATTCCTACATTTTAAATGTTTGTTGGTGCAATTTAAAATGGCATCATTTTAAACATCTTTTTTTCTGTTTTCCTCCTGGTTTAGGAAGAACATGAAACTTCATAGTGACCTTCATCCAATGGCATACTGAATTTTTCTTATTAATTATAATCATTTAGAGACATGTACACCATCTATAATAGATGGTGTCTTCTTCCTGTACAATCCCATGTCTTGTATTTTTTTTTTGTCTTATTGCATTGGTTGAAACCTCTAGTGTCATGCTGTATAGAAGTGTTAATAGTAGTCACACAACTATGTCTTTCTTTCATCTTTTTTCTTTTTTGTGGTATTTTTATTCATGTGATTTGTTTTGTGATCAAACCCAGAAGTACTCTGTCATTTATCTACGCCTCCACTCCTTTAATTTTTTTTAACTTAGATTTTTGGGACAGGGTTTCACCAAGTTGCCCATTCTAGTCTTGAACATATGATCCTCCTGTTTCAGTCTTCCAAGTAGCTGGAATTACTGGTATGAGAAAATACAGTTATGTTTTAACTTGATCCTCAGAAAATATTCTGTAAATTAAAAAAATTATTCTGAGGCTAAAAATTTTAATCTCTTCAGCCAATGAATAATTTTATAGCAGAGAGGTTTAAACATACCCCCTCTTTTTACATAAGTATACAGTATAATTAAAGTACCTCTGAACGAAGCCCAGTAAAATGACGTCCAATGTTCATCCATCTGGTGGTGGAGATGGGATTAAAACCAGTGTTTCCCAATAAACTTCCTGTGAGCACATCTTTTGGTTTTCATCTGCCTGACATCTCTTACCCTTGTAACCACTTCTTCGTTTCATTTCTGTTCTTCTCCCTGGGATTCCACTGAGGCTACTAATAATACAATTCCATCCTCTTGGATACAGGGTCGTACACTGGTCCCATCAATTTGTCTCCCCAAAATTTGAAACTCTTAACAGAAGGATCTGGATGTCTCATAGCTGGGTCCTGAGAGCAGACCCCAGATCTCCTGTCTGTAAGGACCTAGAGCTCCCTAGTTTACTGTCTTCCCAAGAATGGTAATGTCTTGCTTTTCTCTCAATTCTGGAAGTATTCAAGATCCCTCTTTCCAATAAACTCCCCATTCTCCCTAGCCAGAGTCAGCTTCTACCGTATATCAGTAAGTGAGTTTGTAGATTCACTGTTCTCTTTACCTTGCTGCCATCATTGGGCAAACCATAACATTTTAAGGTATTTAACTGAATTCTATTTATTCATATCTTAATTATTACATTTTATAAATAAGTTTTTCTCACTTGGTTTAAAACAAGTTATTGTATGTTAAAACCGTAACTTTGAATTTCTCATATTGCATGTGCATCACTTGTTTCTATGTTTCAGGTTTATTTATCATAAAAGAGAGCTAGCAATTTAGATTTCTTTCTGTTCCTTTGAATTATCTGGCCTAGAGATAGGCAAATTTTTCTACAAAGGGCCAGATAATAAATATTTTAGTCTTTTTAGACCATATGGTTTGTCTTCCAATTGTTCAATCATTATTCTAATTGTACACAGTACATAAACAAATGGATGTGGCCATGTTCCAATACATGTACAATGAAATTTCAATTTCATGCAACTATGATGCATCATAAAATATCCTCATTTAAAAGTTTGAACCTAGGATCTCACTCACACTACAACTGAGGGTCTCTACCGTTGAGCTATATTCTCAGCCCCTTTCTTTTGATTTAAAGCATTTTTTTCAAAACATTCTTTTGATTTAAGACATATTTTTTCAAAATAATTCTTAGTTTTCAGACCATACAAAAACAGGTGGTGGAGGGGATATAGCCCAGCTGCTTAAGTGCCTGAGTGGTAAGTACAAGGTCTTGAATTCAATTCCTGATACCCCCCCAAACAAAAACAAAATAAAAACAAGTGGCCAGATTTGTTCCATGGTCCACAGTTGACCCCTAATCTTCCAATTAATTCTATATTATTGAATAGATGAAATATTGACTTAGGAAGTTGAGATTATAAAATAATAGGCATTATTTATAGATTATATAGTAATTTATTATCTCTTAAATTGATAAACACGTATTCAAGATATATTTATAAAGTATTTTCTTATTCCAAGAGTTTTCTATGTAACGTCAGAGAATGCAGAATGATCTTAGAATATGTAAGATTCTCTGTGGTGGTTTTATGAGTATTTAATTTTATAATATACTAATTGAATAATTATTGTTAACATAGGATCAAGGAAAATAAGGGGCTTTCTGATGTAAATCAATTAGTCACAGTTCCATATATTGTCTCTTAGGATCCTCACAACAGTCTTGGAGGTATACAGGCAAGGTATTTACCTTAGTTTTAAAAAGAATGACCTGCCCAAGATTACACAAGGGACAAGGGAGTGGAAGGAATATCCTGGTCATACCTCTAAATAATAGTCAGAGTTGTTCCCATAAAATATAATGATACAGTCATCCAATTCAAGAGCTGAGTAATGAGTAGACTGCTTTACTTGCTGAGGAATACATAATGTCTCCCCCTAGGGTTGCATTTGGTTTGTCACCTCAAGTTCCCTGTGCCTAATTATAAGAAATCCAGACATTTCCTTCTCTCCTTTTTTCATATGTCTAGGAATCAGAGTGATCTTAATCACTATAGTTTTCTCTAGGTGTTACTCTAGCAGCAGCGGAAGTTGGAGACCAGATGTCACTGATAGTCCATAATGTTCCAAAACAATATTCTTGTCAAAGTTATGCTCTTGAGAAGCAAATGCTCTTGTCAACTTTCACTGCCACCCATAAGATTTGAACATAGTATGTGTCTAATAAAGCCTCAGTCTGAAATAATTGCAGTCTATACATACTTAATGCAATTACATCAAAATACCAATGTCATTTTTCACAGATCTTGAGAAAACAATCCTAAAATTTATATGGATCCAGAAGAGACTTAGAATAGCAAAAGGAATTCTTGGTAGCAAAAACAAAGCAGGTGGCATCATAATCCCAGATTTGAAATTATACTACAAGACTACAGTGATTAAAAACAGCATGGTACTGGTGCAAAAACTAGCATGTGGATCAGTGGAAAAGAACAGAAGAAGCAGAAACAACCTCAGGCACATATGGCTATATGATCTTTGACAAAAGAGCCAAACCCATTAATTGGAGGAAAGACAGCCCCTTTAGTAAATGGTGCTCGGAAAATTGGTTATCCACATGCAGAAGGTCAATTCCAGACCCATATATCTCACTGTGTACTAAACTAAAATCAAAATGGATCAAATATCTAAATGTTAAAACAGAAACACTTAGTCTGCTGGAGATAAAACAGGTACAAGTCTTGAAGACATAGGCATAGGAAAGGGCTTTATGAACAGAACCCCAGTGGCACAACATATACTGAGAATCATCAAATGGGATCATATCAAATTAAATTGTTTCAGTACAGTAAGGGAAACAAGCAACAGAGTGCAAAGACAACCTACCGAATGGGAAAAATATTTGCCAGCTATTCCTTGGACAGAGGACCAATATATAGAATACATAAAGAACTAAAAAAAAAAATAGACTTCCCTAAATAAAAGACTCAATAAATAAAAGGGGAACCAAATGGAACAGACTCTTCTCAGAAGAAGAAGGACAAGTGGCCAAAAAATACACAAAAAATGTTCAACATTGCTGTTTGTTTTATTATTTTTTTAAATGACATAATTACAGCCCAACTCAGATTGAAACTCCAGCTATGGCTGCTACTACTTTGGTTTGCTTGCTAAGACACAGGCCATCTGTAAGAAGTGAGTTGGATTGTTTTGTGTCTTCACTGTGACTAATACTAGTGTATGTCTCTTCAGTGGTTCCAGAAAGTTGGGGGGAGTAGTAAAAAGAGATGCCACTTCCACTGGTATTACACATTTAGATGAGTATATCTGACACCAATTTAGGGACTGCCATATTATAAATCTTTAGAGTCATTTACTCAGATTTCTCAGGGCATAAGCCAGGTGTAGAAATGGTTACCCTAAAGCCTTTGTGTATTTCCTTAAAATTTGACTTACTACTATGGACATTTTTAAGTACACAGAAATATGGTTTAATATTCCATTCTACTTCTCTCTCCATGTATCTATCACTTACATTTAATACTTACCGACTTTGACCTAATCTTGTTTCTTTTGGTCCGTAACTTCCCTCTTCTCTTCTGGGGAATTTTGAAGGAAATCCATAGACTATATAATTTCATTCTAAATAATTCAGAAATAACTCAGTATATTTTTCAAATAGACAAACACTGTTTATAAAAGCACCACCATAATACCATTATCATTATGGCACTGACAATATTTTTAGTGCTTAATTAAAATTAATTCCTTAATATCAGGTAATATCGAGTCTACAGTCAAAATCTTTCACTGTCCCAAAGAATGTCCTTTTACAACTGGTTTGTCAGGCTGGGAATTTGGCTCAGTGGCACAAATGCCTGTCTGGCAAGAGTTTGATCCCTGGTACCAAAACAAAACACAACAACAAAAAAATCGGTTCGGCAAATTGGGATCACATAAGGAGCTAGCTATGTTGTTCAAGGAGATAAACAAATAAATGTACATATATTTTTACTGAGGCTAGTCTTGAACTGCTAAGCTCAAGGAATTCTGCCTCTGCTTCTAGAGTGCTGAGACTACAGGTACACAAATAATTCTAGCGGGCAGAAGCTACATCTATTCATTTATTTCCAGCATTCAGTGTATAACTTTTTAAAAAGTGAAAGAAGGATGTAGGCAAGACAAGAGAAAAATCTACAATGGTTTTGAGCAGTAAAAATCATTTTATATATATATATATGTATGTGTGTGTAATTATATATATATATATATATATATATATATATATATATATATAGCTATTACTATTTTTGTTTTTTCCCCTGGTACTGGAGATTGAACCTAAGGCTTTGCACTAGCTATATTTCTAGCCCTGTTTGTTTTTTATTTTGAGACAGGGTCTTGTTGGTAAGTTCTCCTGCTAGACTTGAACTTGGAATCTTCCTGCGTTAGCCTCCCAGAGAACTGGTATCACAGGTATGTACGTACCACCAGGCCTTGCTTAGATCTATTTTTTCGACATGTTTTTGCATATTTTGACTCCATGGCAGTATTGGTAATTATCTGAGTCCATTCAGACCACTATAACAAAATTCATAAACTAGGTGGCTTGTAAACAAAAGAAATTCCTACATATATGTATGTGTGTGTAATTATATATATATATATATATATATATATATATATATATATATATATATATATAGATCAAGGCAAGAGCAGATTTGGTGAAGACTTGCTGCTTAATAGATAACTGTTTTCTCAAATCTCACATAGTGGGAGGAGTAAAAGGGCTCTCTTTGTCTCTTATAAGGGATTTGCTCTCATGAACTAGTCAATCGTTGAAGAAAGGCTCTATTTCTTAATAACATCTTCTTGAGTTTTAGGATTTCAACATGAGTTTTGAGGTGACGCAAATATTCAGACCATAACAATATTATAAATATTTTCCTACAAAAATGAATTCACCTGATTACAGATGTAATGTAGTTTATTTTGAAATATTTAGAAAAGTAAAAAAAAATCACTGATAAGTCTATTTCTTAAGGTTAATATTTGGTGTATTTAAAGGTATTTTTCTGTTTGTATAATCTTAAACAAGCTGGGGATATAGTTAGTCAGTGGCACAAGTGTTTGCCTGACAAGAGCAAGGTCATGAGTTCAATCCTTGATAACAACAACAACAACAACAAAAGAACAAAATTGGAATATGTTGTTTAGTAACCTGCTTTTTACATTCGAATACATGGTAAACATTATCGTATGTTAGTTTATCTTACTATAGAAATTTTAATGGTTATATTTCATGATTATTCCATTGTTATATGTGTTTTTAAAGTAACCAGATCCAAATCCAATTTCCACAACACAAAATTCTGATGAACCGGACCACAGAGCAGCGATTCTGATCAGTGCTGTATTTGTTAATAAAAACTGGCTACCCCACAGCAAGCACAGCTCCAGGAGGTGAGAGGAACTCCCACAACTGTTTGGTTTGATAATCTGCCAGTCTTATGACTGATTTCAAGCACATCCTAGAACAGAGAGCTTTATGTTTTGTGTCCAGCAACTTAGAGAAACCATCCCAAATTCCAAAATAATGGAGTCAACTTTCTCTTTACATTAATTTCCCATGTTTTGTGGCAAACTTTTAACTAAACTGTTAAAAACGTTATATGAGTTAGACTATGCATCAGGTGGAAAGATAACTTGTTAATACGAAAAGGAAAGGAAATAGTGAAGCTGAAGAGAAAGCAGACATAGCTGTAGATATATTTTTAAGACTCTACATTGTGTAAATGTCCCGGCAGTAGATGCACTTAAGATGATTCACTGCCTTCTGTTTTTGCAATGATTTCCCAGGCCTCTTAGCAGCCACCCTGCCTTAAGGGCACTGAGGGCAAATGAATAGGTTTCAGGCAAACTGACAATAGGAAAAAGTTATGAGGACAAGAAACAACCTGCAACACCAGGTGGGAGTGTCCTGCAAAGTGATAGACTGAAATACTGACCTTCTAGCTGGTTAACTTCTATGCTGATATATTTAATTTTTTGTATGTTTATGCATTAATGACAACGAAATCGATGTCAGCTTGTTGATTTAGGGGGAAAATGTAGTATTGTACATGAAATTGGGAAAGAGTCAAAGTAAGTGCTTTAAGCCAGGCATATGACACACACCTATAATCACAGCATTCAAAATCTGAGGCAGGAAGATCACGAGCTGGAGTCCAAACTGGGCTATGTATATACCAAGTCCAAAGCCAGCCTGTGAGATCTTGTCTCAAAAGGAAGCAAAGCAAATCCAGCAAAGCAAAGCAAACAAAACAAAAACAAAACAACAACAACAAAAAAAAATGCCATGGGATTACTAGCTTCTTTTGAAAGCTTAAGGAATGATTAGATTTTTGAGTTATTTGGTATAGGATGCATTATTTTTTGACCATCATTACCTATTTTCTTTTCTTTCTTCTGTTTTTTTTTCATTACCTATTTTCTTATTGGGGTGGTATTACATTTTTTTCTTCTGAGGAACCATTCTTATAGGCCATGTTCTTTGGTCTGTCCAGAAGGGAAGCCTGTCTCAGATCTGGCCAGTCGCACAGCCCAGGACTTTCCCAGCTACAGCTTTCCATACCAGTTCAGTTGAGTACAGGAACTACTGCATAGGAGCTCTTTCTTGTTGTACTTGGATGCAAAACAATGGAAGTAAAACTGCTTATCAAGAACTGTTTTGCTACCACATGAAGTGTGAATATAAGGCCAATATAGAGAAGAGCTGGGTTTTTTTTTTTTCCTATTCCGGAATGCTTTCCTTGATTGTCTGACCCAAAATGGGCATGAGTTGCAACAGACTAAAAATTCTAATTCTATTCATTTTTTTCACAGGTCAGCAAGAAGTATCTAAATTAAATACTTACAAGGGATGCTTCAGAAACACAAACAAAATGAAAAGCCCTAATTTATTTTGTGTAATTTGTTTTATTCTATGAACATTATAAATGTCCTCTAGGGACAGGGTATTATAGAATGTATCAAAGAAAGCCTTCCCTTGAAACACATATAATCTGCTTGGGAAGATAAGACTAACATTAAAAAAAACCCCAAACAGAGACCCTTTGAACACCAACGAACTGCAGGAAATAATGCATATAAAAAATCTGAATGGTAAAGTAACTGATAATGATCTGTAAACCCAAAAAAGCCTAGAAAAAAAGCATGAGCAAGAGGATTTAGACTAAATTGAGTACCATATTTCCATTTAATTCTCAAGACACTGGTGCTTGCATTCCCAATTTTTAGGTGGGTTTGTACATTTGCATTTCCAAACTGGATATTCTCTCTGAATTAATAATTTGGTGTTTTTTTTGTTTTTTTTTTTTGAGACAGGGTCTCACTACGTTCAGGCTGGCTTTTTTACTCACTGTGTAACTCAGGCTTCTCTCTAACTTGCAGTGTTCCTTCTTCTTTAGTTTCCCCAGTCCTCAGGTCATATACCATCATGCTAGGCTGAATTAACAACTTGTATCTTCGATTGTCTACTTGACTCTCTGCACCTCAAACTCACCATATCCTAAAAAAAAAAAAAAGCTTCTTCCATCCAAGTCTTTTAGACCTGCCTTGCCTTCCAGAGTTGGCAACTCAATCCTTTCAGTTGCTCATCTAAAATCTTAAGTGTTATCTACTATTCATTTTTAGTCTGGTTTTTTTTTTAATTAAGTTTAAGGGACAATTTAGATATACATAATGATCATGGAGAATTTATCACAGAGAATTTGTACCTGTATATGATGCATCTTAATTCCTCTTTTTTCCATTCCCTTTCCTCTCTTCAACCCCTCTTCTCCTTATTTACAAAACTTTGTTTCTTTATCCTTTTTTTCTTTTCCCTTCTATTCCTCTCAAATTCCCCCTTTTTTGAACAATTATTTTTTATTTCATAATGTCTATTATATATTTTGGTTCTTATTTATAAGTTCAGTTTCTCACAACAGAGACAATGTGATATTTATACATATGTATCACATTTATTTCACTTAAAAGAGTAGCCTTAAGGTTCATCCATTTAGCTATAAATATCTCAAGTCTATCCTTCTTTATAGCTGAGTAATAGTTCATTATATAAAAAAAATCACTTCTTTTTATCCATTCGTTAGTTGAGGGCATTTGGGTTGTTTCCAAGGTTTAGCTATTAAAAACTGTGCTGGTATAAACATGGATGTGCATATATTGCTGTGATATTATACTTTTAATTCTATTGAGAAGATGCCAAGAAGGGGAATAGAAGGGTCAAATGGCACTTTTAGTCCTACTTTTTTGAGGACTCTCCACACTAATTTCCACAGTGGTTGCACCAGTCTACATTTCCTCCATCATCCGAGATGTGTTCCTTTTTCCCAAAGCCTTGCAAGCATTTGTTATTGGTTGATTTGTTGATAATAGTCATTCTTTCTGTAGTGAAATGGAATCTTAGCATTATTTTAATTTGCATCTCTTGAATGATCAGTGATGTTTTTTCATGTATTTATTTGTTGTTTGTACTTTTTCTGAGAAATGTCTGTTCATTTCAGAAGCTCATTTTTGGATTGGGTCTTTAAATTTGGGAGTCTGATTCTTTTCAATTCTTTATATGCCCTAGATATTACTACTTTGTCTGAAGAAAAACTGGATTTTTTTTAATCACTCAGAGGGTTGTCTCTTCACTCTGTTTATGATTTCTTTTTGCTATGCAAAAGCTTTTTAATAAGATGTTGTTGATTCTTTATAGCATTTCCCATGAAGTCAGGGTTTTGGTCACAAAGTCTTTGCCTGCAAAAGTTATACTTATTCTCTCTTTCAGCAGATTTTATGTTTCTGTTTTAATATTTAGATCTTTGAGCAATTTTAATTCTAGTTGGTGATATACATGGTGATATACATGATATACATGTGATATACATGGGTGTACTGGATGTGGAAAGCCAGTTTTTCTAGCACCTTTTTTTTGCTTTTGAAATATATTTTTTAAATTTTATTTTAAAGGGGGTAAAATTAAACACAACAAAACAGAACAGAACAGGACATAAGAAAGCATAAATTTCAAAGCTAGACAAACAGAGATCTTCACTGTCATATTGTCTCTTGTTTTCTTCCAAATGGTTGTCCTTATCTTTGCATATGGGGAGCTCATACTAAATAACATAGCCAATCTTTCACAAGATGTGTAGTTCACTGGCTCCCACTTGCTAAGGGGGACAGAACTCGGGGCAGGGGACAGGATGCATGAGATGTTTGATTTTCAGCCTGCGCAGCGGCAGGCTCACAGCCGCCCCCCAGAGAGGGGAGGAGCTCCGTGTTCTCCCGGCACCCGGAGTCAACCACATGGTCTAGCACCATCTATTAAAGAGGGTATCTTTCTTCCAGTAAAAGTGTTTGGTCCCTTTGTTAAATATAAGATGGCTGATGTGTCTGAAGTTGTTTTTACATCTTCTAATCTGTTACATTGTTAGTCAGGTCTGTTTTTTGTTTTTGTTTTTTTTTCCCTTACCATGCTGTGTTGTTTTAAATCACAGTAGCTGTATAGTATAATTTCAAGATAGGGATTGTGATGCCTCCTGCTTTGCCTTTGCTACCCAGAATCGCCTTTGCTATTCTAGGTCTCTTCTGGTTCCAAATGAACTTTAGAATTATTTTCTGTAGTTCAATGAGGTATGGTAGTGGTATTTTGAGTGAGACTGAATTAAATATGCATAAAAATTTTAGGCGTATGGCCATTTTTACTATCTTGGTTTTTCCTACCCAAGAGCAAATGGGATTTCCATTTTCCGATATTCTCTTCAGTCTCCTCTTTCAGAGTACTGTAGTTTTCAGTGTAGAGATCTTTTATTTCATTTAATTCCTATGTACTTCATTTTTGTCTATGCTATTATGCAAAGTATGGTTTCCATACTTTCTCTGTTTGCTGTTTGTATACAGCAATGTTATTGATTTTTGAATGTTGATTTTGTGTCTACCTATCCTATTGAATTTGGTTATTAAACCTAGAAGTCTTTTGGAGGAGGTTTTGGGATCTTTTGTGTAGAGTATCATGTCACTTGCAAATAAATATAATTAAACTTCTTCCTGTCCTATTCTTATTCCTTCTATTTCTTTCTCTTATCTGATTTCTCTGGCTAATGTTTCCAGAACTATATTGAATAAGAGTGGTGATAGTGACCATTTTTGTCTTGTTCCTGAGTTTGGAGTGAAACTTTTCAGTTTTTGATTATTTAGTGTGATACTGGCTGTTGATTTGTTATAGATGGTTTTTATCAGATCAGGATAAAGACCATCTATACCAACTTTCTATAGGTTTTTTAAAATCATGAATAGGTGTTGGACTTTGTCAAACACTTTTTCTGCTTCCATTGAGATGATCATATGGTTGTTGTCCTTGGCTCTGTTAATATGGTGTATTACATTTACTGATTACTCTTCTGCTCACACATTACATTCTTTTTTTCTTTCTTTCTTTTTTTGGCACTGGGGGGCGAACACAGAGACTTTACAGTGAGCTACATTCTCACCTTCTTTAAATTTTGAGACAGAGTCTGCTAAATTTACCAAGCTGGCTCTGCAATTCCCTGGATCAGCCTCCAAATAGCTGTGATTACTAGCATGTGCTACCATGCTCAGCATCAAATCTATTCTATGATCTGTTTTTGCTTTCTGCTCAAAATTTATTCAGAAATTTAACCACAGAACTTACTACTACCTCCACTGCTACCTAAGTTATGCAAGTGGCCTAATTGGTTTTTCTATTTCATTTTTGTTCCTCCTAGTTTATTTGTATTATAGATGCTATGATATTACCACTCTGAAATTAGAAAATATTTCTAACATATAGTAAAGTTGAGAACATTTTACAGTGATCACTTGCATGCACCTACCACTTAAGATTCTACCACTTCCCCAAATCTTGTATTGGCTTAGATTATTCAGAGAGGAAAAGTCAATTTTTTACCATGGTCTTCAAGACACAGTACAGTTTGGTTGTAATTATCAGTCTTTCCTCCAGTCCATTACTCTTTAGCCATACTGCCTCCATGTTGCTCCTTAAATGTGGCAAGCATAATCTTTGCTTTAGGGCCTTTATATTTGCTATTCTTTGGCTTGAGATACTCTTTCCCCTGGTACTTCTGTGGCTTGCCATTTTCTTTCTTTAAATCTTCTCATTAGAAGTCTTCTTGGACCTTTCTAAGTACAGTATAAAGTTGAGCCACATAACCCTCATATTATACAACTAGGTTGAATCACACATACCTAATATCATTTGCAGGTAAAACATAATCTTAAAAATTAAGTGAGGCACATTAGCACATACCCGTTCTCCCAGCTGTTTGAGACAGTAAAGCAGATCACTTGAGCTTAAGAGTGTGGAACCAGCCTGGGACACATAGCAAGCTTCCATTCAAAACCAAAAACTAAAAACCAAACCAACAAACAAAAATCAGTAAATGAAATGAACATAAGTAAAACAGCAACCCCACCCCACTTTCATTCTTACCTTATTCCAATATTCTTTATAGCACTATCATCTTTATATATTGTCTATAGAAAGATACTAAAAATTAGGAAATTGTCATTGACTGCTGTGGATCATAGTAGGTCCAGAGGACATATGAGGTTGAATCAAAATATATAGTGAATGTTTACATTTAAAAAATTGTTACAATCAGACACACTGCTAATAATCCTACTCAAATACAGTGGTACCTTGGTTCACAAACTTAATCTGTTCTGCGGTTTTGGAAAAGATGGTCGTGTTTGTGTTTCTGTGGGAAAGATGGACGTGGTTGTGTCTGTCACCCAATGCAGTCTGTAACCAAAAGCAAAATGTTGCCAAACCCTACTGTTTGTAAATAAAAGTGATTGTAAACTGAGGTACCACTGTAATCTTTCTTTCTTTGAATAGCTTTAGCCATTATTCTTGTCACTTTCTGAAGCAGTTCTGGAAGTACTCTTGCATGTGTCTTTGCAAACTGTGCTAAAAATATGAATGTGGGCTCTGCATATCATCTCAGAAAAAAGGTAAGCTCATAAAAATATTACAGTGTACCTTCATCTACCTCATCCACCAGTTCTAGCACTGTGAGACTTCTGGTTCTTTCTCAATGTCAAAGTAACTATGAATGGTAAATATTTTGAATTGATTCAGTACAACAGGGTGGTCACAATAGTGCAAGTAAAGACACTCATGAAAGATTTGGATAATTGGATATTTAGAAACATTCCCCCCACCCCAGCCAAATGAGGATTTTTTTTTCTTTTACTTCCTTGGCTATCTCAGAATATTTCAGTGGTCAGAGGATATATTAAGATACATAGCTGAATGAGGCATGGTGGTTCATGCCTGTAATCCCAGCACTAGGGAGGCTGAGGCAGGAGAATTGCTGTGAGTCTGAGGCCAGTCTGACCTACATAATGAGATCCTGCTGCAAAACAAACAAACACAGGCCCACACCCACACCCTGTCCCCCACAGCTGGGTATGGTGGCACATGCTTGTAATTCCAGCAACTCAGGAGGCTGAAATAGGAGTGTTATCAAAGGTTAACGAAAAACCACCCAGACACAGGCTTTGTGTGAGCAAAAGGCTGAATTTATTCTGTCAGGGTGCAGATAGGCTGAGGTTGTGACTAAGAGAAGCTAAGTTTTTATAGGGTTTGGGATGAGGTTATAATTCCAAGGAATCTGGGTAGAATGTTTGGGGTCAAAGTTCCCAGGATGGTCAGTACAGACATGTAGCTAATACTGGACTTCTCAGTGCCAGGGAATTCTATGTCCTGTTGTACATTTTCCTCAGGACCATCTGTTCTGTTTGCTGAGGACAGCATGGCTCTTTAGTGGTTTCCTGTTGTTTGTGAAGGGCTGCAGTTTTGCTGAGAGGGTCTCTCTCAGGTCAGGCATGACAAGGAGAACTACAAGTCTGAAGTCAGCCTGGGCAGTTTATCGATATTCTGTCTCAACGTGGTAAAAAATGAAAAAAGACTTCGGCTGGGTGTGGTGGCACATGCCTGTCATCCTAGTACTTGGGAGACTGAGGCAAGGAGTATCATATTGAGTTTGAGGTTAGCCTGGACTACATAGTGAGTTCAAGGTCAGCTTGAACTACATAGGGAGATTCTGTCTCAAAAAACAGAAACAAAAACAAAACAAAAAATGCTGGCGATGTGACTTAATGGTAGAGTGCTTGCCTTGCATGTGTGAAGCCTTGAGTTCAATCTTTAATACCACAAAACTAAAAAATACAACCTCCTAATCCCACAAAAACTTCCCACACATACATGGTTGTATAAATGGGTTTATTTGAGTGAAATGACATGAAACAGTAAAAATAGTAAAAGTAAAAAACCTTATAAATGAATCACTTTTAATTATATTACTTCAGAAAATTGTTAAATAAATTTGTAGATTTGATTGAGCACCAAGGCAAACTTATTAACATTTGTTAAGATAGTAAAAAAGAAGCACCAAATCAAATATAATAGAAACAAATTACTGCCAAATGATAACTTTTTGATATTATGAAACAAAAACAAATTAAAAACCTAAAGAGCATAGCAAGATGCCAATTTCCTCGTTTTAGTTACACATTTCTTTGTAATGGTACCAACTGGGCGAATGGATGAATGGTACACAGGAAAAAGAAAAAAGAAAAGGAAAAGAAAAGCTAACAAGAAGGGAAAACAGAAATCTTACAAAGAGAAAGTTTAGACTAGGAAATTTTAGAAAGAGAAAGTTGTCCAAGATTTTATTTATTTTTAAAAATTTTATTATTTTTTTCCACATAGTCAAGATTTATTCACTGTACTAACATAGACATTTTAAAATTTTAAAGAGAATAAAGCAGAATAAAGCCAATCAAAACAAAACAGTGATAGTGATATAGGACTTCAAAACAGGATAACAGAAAATCTAAGAAATCAACAATGGTTACCATTCTGTTATCTTCAAAATTGCTGCCTATACCATCAGACATAATAAAATAAAACAAAACAGGATGGAATAAAACCAATCAAAACAGAACATTGAATAAAAAATTGTAAAACATAGGAAAACAAAATGGTGAGAATACTGGACATAAGGAAATTAACCACGGTTACTATATTGCATATGGTTATCCTCTTAATAGATGTTTAGACCACTGGCCTTGGACTGCAAAGTCAATCAAAGAATAGGAGCATTAAATTGTTTTTGTACCTCAGTTGCTATCAATCAGCCTGTCCTCTGAATCAGCTGGTTATATAGGAGGGGTGGGGAGGTGGGTGTGGGTTATGGGTGTGTGTGTTTCTTGTCTCCTAGCCAATGTGCCGGCTGGCTGGTGGAGGAACAAATTAGCTTCTTGTTACTCCTCCCAGGCCCAGCATGGCTTCTGCTGACTCATGGGAAGGGCAAATTGGCTTCTTTTTCCTTCTGGGTCCTGCATGTTCAAGATTTTAAAAATGCTCCCAACACACACACACACACACACACACACACCAACAAATATTAGACTTTAAAAAGTGGCAGCCTATTTTTAATGTTTGGATTAATGTTGTTTCCACAGGTATATAGAGAAAGTATTATGTTTACAAAAGATAATTTTGTTCAAAACCACTGTTAGTATTTCCTTTGTTGTTGTTTTAGTTTTTTGAGATAGGGTCTCCCTACGTAGTTCAGTATGGCTTTGAACTCACTCTACAGCCCAAACTACCACTTTTAAAGTTATGTTTTCGTAGGAAAAATTCTAAAATCAATATAGGAATCTGTTTGGCTGGTCACTCGTCTTTCTCTTTCAAATAATGAAAGCTGGTTACAGAGATACATGCCTATTGTTCCACTTACTGGGGAGGCTGAGGCATGAAAACTACTGGGTTTGGTCTTGTTTTGTTTTGTTGGACCCAGGAGTATACATTAGAACTGGTTTTTGCTTGGGCTCCAGAAGGGCTTGATCTTCCGAACATTTTACACTATTCTATGATATTGTAGGAGCAGGGGGTCCTGAAGGTAGGAGAAGATAGGATAAAGGTATCACTGAACTTTATAACTAGAAAGACAAAGGAAAAGACTAGGAAACAAAACAAACCCAGAAGTTTGGGGCTTGCTTGAATGACACAGTGAGACCTCATCTAAAAAAAAAATTTTTTTTTAAAGTAGCATGGTTTGAAGAAAAAGGGAACATAGGACCACAAAGACCTGAGTTCAAAATATGTCTTTTTTAGCTTTTTGTTACATTAGGCAAGTCCCAATATTTTGGAACCTCAATGCCTTTATTACTAAAATGGGTCTACCAATGCTTATATCTCAAGGCTAGTCCTACTATTGGAAGGGATAATATATTTACGTACCTAGCACAGTGTTCTTTAAAAAAGGTTATCTCTTCAAAGTTTTTCCAAAAAGACACTGAAAAATATTTTTAAAGTTTGACATAAGTCAAAATAATTGGCTGGGGAGGGGGGTAAAAAGGGCAAAAGACTATAAAGCTAATATTATCCCATCTTTCCATTAGCTCTGCAGTTAATGTTTAATAACAATGGTTTTATTAGTATTATCATCAAACTGCATTAACACCTGAATAGATCCTTTTCCTTGCAAGTAAGCTTTTTATTTTGTCTTCAGTTGACTTAGCAACAGATAAAATTAATCCGTTTATTCATACTGTTATGCCCAGGGGTGGACAGCTCGCCATGCCATGTCTGGCCATGCCACTGCTCTGCTGGAAATGCAGCTCCAGTGATCTTAAACCCGGCAGCCACAGTAAAGAACTAAAAAAAAGGACAAAGTTTGGTATAACAAAAGATGGTTCATTTGGGGAAAAAAGATGGAAAACGAAGAGGGAAGACAGTTACTGTGAAGTGGTAGGAGGCTTCAGAGCTGAAAGCCCACAAGCTCTTATCCCTGGCTCCTCATATTGGGGAGTTGTGTCTGTCCCACCCCCCAGTTGGGCACTTGTTGCTATCTCATCAGTTCCCTTGGCCATCTTTGATCTTCCAGCCACCTGGCCTTTTGGGTTCTTCCTGTCTCTTCTACCCATTCTGTGCCTTCTGGCCTTTGGTTTCTTTCTGTACATGTGTACATGTGAGTGTCTGGTATAATATTATTGATGTTAAAGTGAGAACATACATACATGTGTATATGTGTAGGTGTCTTACATATTAGATAAGACTCCTTAGGTGGCTTGCATTTTGTCAAGTGGGTGAGGGAAACTGGGTTTCCTGGTAATTGTGTTGCATGGTGCCTCTTCCAAGTCTAGCGAGCTTTTCCCTCCTTTGTCTTTCTAGTTATAAAGTTCAGTGACACCTTTATCCTATCTTTCCCTACCTTCAGGACTCCCTGCTCCTACAATATCATAGAATAGTGTAGAATGTTCGGAAGATCAAGCCCTTCTGGAGCCCAGCAAAAACCAGTTCTAATGTATACTCCTGGGTCCAACAAAACAAAACAAGACCAAACAAAGAAAAATGGCGGAGAACAGTGAAAAGTTAAACGGTCTCTCAAGGCTGGTAAGTATAATTCTGTTCTCTTGAAAATGGAATTATTAGTGTCACCCTATATGCCTCCGAAATTATAGAGTGGGCAGCACAGAACTACCCCTTGAAAAGCTTTAGAGATAGGATCTTAACATGGGGTTTGTAGGCTTATTCAGGGGGGTCTGGAACCGGCAAGCTCTGTATATGAAGTTGTGTCTAAGAGCATTTCATGTCTTTTTTCATGAGGAGGATGCTCAACCTCCCAGAAGTCTTCTCTAGCCATCTTATTTAAACAAACGCCTTGCTCACAAAATCTTTCTTTTCACCGTGTTTTCTGAAGGATGTTACTAGGACCTTTTAAAATTTGTTTAAAGCTATCATCTCCACTAGAAGGCAAGCTTCCCAAGAGAAAGATCTGGTCCTTTCTGGTACCTTGAATCTGCTGGGTCTAGACAGATACTCCTGGAATGAAACCAGGTCCAGATCTATCAGATTTTCTTTTTGTTGTTGTTTTTGAGATAGGGTCTCACATGTTGCATAGGCAGACCTGGAACTGTTGAACTTAAGTGATCCTCTTGCTTCAGCCTCCTGAGTTGCTGCAGATAAAAGGTGCTCACCATCATGCCTACCTGTCAAATTTTTAACAGACCGGAAACTCCTCTTTCGGCCCCACCCCACCAAGCAGCATTCTCCGGAAACTCATTTAAAGAGTTGCACATTCCTTTTGGAAATAATGGTTCGAAGCGATGTGACGCCCACCCTCACGCACTCGTGTCCTAGTTAGAGCGCCCTGAGGCCCACTTATCCAAACCCGCTAGGCCAATGGTTTAGAGACCAGGACGCGTGCAGCGGTTAATCGGCTCTCGGAACGACGCTCATTACAGGCCCAGGGGAGGCGCTAGGCCAGCTAGTGGGGAGCTGCCTTCACAAGCATTCCTGGCCCTCCTCCCCATCGGCTCTCGGGCCCCGCTTTACCGGCGGCCGCGCTCCAGCGCCCTCTCCTTTTCCTACCGCGGACCCCGGCGACTCGTAGTGTTACGACAGGGAGGCAAGCACCTAGCTGCCCGGGGCATCTCGCCTGGGGTACCTGGCCCTGCCAACCTTTAGTGCAGCCATCCGGGTTACAAGTGCTTCCGGGTGAGCGGGTCTTTGACCTCCCGTGGCCACGCCCCTTCTCCGCCGCCTCAGCCCGCCGCTCCGGCTGCGGCTCTTCTCCGGGTCTGGTTCCCTGCTTTCCCCGCCGTGCCGCTGCGGACTCGTCGGCGTGACTGACTGGCTGGCCGCCGGCGCTGGGAGCCGCCACATCGTTTCGGCCCGCCTAGCTGGGGACCTGGGACCGAGTCGGGCTACAGCGCAGCTCGCCCTTCGCCGCCCGCCTGCGAGAGCCCCGCGGGCCAGGCGCGCTCCGGCCCTTCCCGGGAGGCGCCACAGTCCGCCGCGCGACAGGTACGGGCCGCTTCTCCCGCCAGCCGGGTGGGAGCCTCCGGAGAGCCGGCAGCCGGGAGCCAGGAGCCAGGGCGCCTTCCCGGCCCCGCAGCCGGGGGACCCCGCTGCCGCCGACTCCGCCTGGGGGCCCGGGCCTCCCGGGGACTGACCGCCCCCTGCGGCTCGCCCCGGGTGCGCGGTAGCGGGCGGCGTTCACCGTTCTAGGCGCGCCCTCCCTCCGCGCGGGGAAAGGTGCAGCTCCCATTGTCGGAGACATTATTTCGGGCCGCTGTCTCTCTGTGTCGGGTGCCCAAGCGCCTTCCGTTGCTGTCCGGGTCGGAGCGCCTCAGGCTAAGGCATCGGGCCGATGGAGGGCGTAGCATTTTTATGGGGTTTTTCTCTCCTTCCTCCTTGACCCGTACTGAAGCGCAGCTTTAAAAGGCGTTTGCTAGGAGGTTCAGGGTTAATGCTTGACTAATACGGGGCATCATTCACACCCAGATTGTAAAGTTGCATACTTTAGTCGGGCCTGGCTTTTCTGGGCTGTAGATATCCCGCAGGAAACGGAGGACCGAAAAAAAGCCTATTTCTTTTTTCTTCCTTGGAGAGAAAAAAGTTCGAGTGTTTGCTCTTATTTTTCCCACGGTGGGAAGTGCAAATATCAAACTGCTAAGACATGGGTAGGGAAATACTGTTTCTAAACTTTTCGTAGCACTTTTTCTTCTGAGTTTCTATTTAATGACTCAGAGTTTCTGTCCTAATCAGAAAAACCTTAGATTGACTAAATGAGGACTGTAAAGATAACAAAATAGATAATTTTTTGTGTTGCTACATTGGGGAGACAGTGTGGATACAGTATTGGGGCAGGGAGATGGAGAGGGGGGTATGGATAAGTTCTTTGTGTTTAAAATAACATTTTTTCTAGAAATAACATTTTATTTTGAAGATAAACCTATGAAGAGGTACAGGTGTTGGAGAATGCAAAGTGTTATAGGTAGAATTAGTTGGAGGGATTCCAAGTTTATGGTTTTTTGAAAGCCTTGTAAAATTAATCAACACCATGCTCTGTTTAACAAATGATGATGGCCCAGTTTTGTAATATATAGAATAAGAATTTAGAAAGTATGATTCATTCAGGAAGTTAGGTCATTCAGTTTGTGAATCATGGATATGAATCTTAAAATCAAAATAGAGGAAAGCTAAGTTTTATTTCTTCTCAACTAATTAATGCTTTTACTCATTTCATAGAAAGTGTACACTGTTAAGTTTGTTGCTTGATGATTACTGTCATGAAGTATGATAAGGGAAAAAGTTGAAATTTTGCAAGAATGCTTGGATTTAGGATAGTTACTAAATGGATTGTTCTGATTTTACACTTTTTCTTTTTTTAACCAGATGTGGGAAGATAAATGAAAGGATCCAGAAGCAAAATAAATGTCAGGAGAAGGGAGAGCTATCATCACTAAGGTATGAAGAAGTTCACTGAAAGAATTTGCACTATATGTAGTATCTGTAGTCTTTTGAGTTTCACTCATTTTGCCATTCTGTCCTTAAAAATGTAGAATAATTAAGTTGTTATTGAAGAAAATGTGTATTGAAGTTGTGGTTTATTTTTGGGATGGATTAGTTTTAAACTAGAAATAACTTTTTATTGCTGTAATTTGATCTTTTTTTTGACTTTCAAACTGTTAAACAAAGTAACATTGAATCATGGAGATCTTGGTTTGCTTATCTTTGTTTTTTTTTTTCTTTTTTTTTGGAATTCAGGATATTTTACTCTAATTATCTTTTATAAAGAACTTCAATTAATTATAAAATGATGGCAAGTTATCCTGTTAGTTTTGCTTGTGAAATTCCTTTGGTTTTCCATTAAATTTTGGCATTTTACTTTGGATGTCTAGTCTTATGTTCAGAATATTCCCTAATGTTTTTGATTTTGTTTTGCTGATAGTGACTTAAAGAGTTTCAGTTCCCTTTGAATAACGATTCCTGTTTGGAAAATCCCTTGTAGAAACCACTGTAATTGAATCTTGGTAGGTAGAGATGTGAGGGAATCCTTAGGCCAGGATTAAGCATCTCTGTAATTAATGAAAAATATATTTGGCAATATATCTCTGTTTTTCAGAATAAAAAGACTTTACTAGAAATCAGTTTATCAAGAGGGAGGGAGTGATTTCTTGCATTGCTCCTTGAATGGTAGTGAGAAAGGGCTAGAGTTGATAACATATAGGAAAGAAAATACTCTCTTTGAAATGTACTAGGAATGTTGAAGACAGTCATTTAAAAGAAAGTAAAGGGCTGGGGATTTAGCTCAGTGGCTTAAGCGCCTCCCTGGCAAGTGTGAGGCCATGAGTTCCATCCCCAGTACAAGACAAAACAAAACAAAAACAAATAAAAGAAAGTAAAATTCTTATGTCTTGCCCTGGATGCTCTGTCTATAGAGGCTATTTAATAACCTTTTGCATTTAGGTAGTTGCTTTCTCCTGGGAGAATCATGATTCTTTAACTGGGAAAATAAACTACCTTATCAGTTTGCAAATAAAGCCTAGACTCTGTACCGTTATAAAAACCCATCTTTTTAAAAATGTAGGGAAAAGGAATTGAACAAAATTTACCTTGTGAGAAAAACATCTTAGTCTTCATTTTCCCTTTTACGAATACATTTGTAGTGGACATTTTAGAAATGATTTTTTTGGCGTTTCACTTTGTATTTTCAGTATTAAAACTTTTTAGCCTACAATAAATTAGGCTAGACTTAAAAACAATCAGGCACTAGGCTAAAATCTGGGTTTGTTAAATATCATACTTTTTTTTTAATGTATTCTAGTACTTATTTTGGTGGTGATGGTGATGGTGGGAGAGCTGAGAGAGTTCTCCTTAGAGAGACTCCAAGACTTGTTCCCTAGGTATGCTTTTGTTTTAGTTTAGTGATAAGGAAAACAGTAGATAAAAGTAGAGATGGAGAAAAGAAAAGGCATACACCCCCACACACATGTATGTATATATGGAGACATACATATATATATCTATATATATATGGAGATTGCTGACTTAATGGGTTCAGTAGACTCTTGTGGGACTTTTAAAAAGTAATAAGGTATTTAAAAAGAAAAATGTTAATATGGAAAAAAAGCATACACCTACTTTCTGCCACAAACTCCTAGCTCCTCCTTACTGTACTCTTGAATCTAGGTAAGCCACCACTATTAATGGTTTCTTATATGTTCCTCTCTAAATTTTCTTTTATATATATAATCACATATATTTAGGAGAAATATCCTGTAGCTTTCATATTTACTCTTGATATGTCTTAGAGGTATTTCTTTATTAGTACACATGTCCATCTCATTTTTTTTATTAGACTGGATGTCCTGTCTGCTATAAATGAACATATTGTGTTTATTTTTCCATAATTTGCCATTTCTTAACAGACATTTAGGTTGTTTTTAACCTTCCACAAACAGTTCTGTAATGATTTATTTGTAAAACAAGTGTTTCCATTAGTTTGTGTATAGGGAGTATATTTTTAAATGTGTGAGTGAGAGGTTTGGGACTTAAATTGCGAAAATTTATTTCATTTGTATGTTGAGCTTGTTTTACAATAAAAATGAACTTCTTTCTTGGGTACATAGAAGAAAGGATTTCTTTCTTTTCTTTTCTTTTTTTTTTTTGAGATAGAGTCTCACTATGTAGTTCATCCTGCCCTTGAATTCACTATGTAACCCAGAGTGGTCTCAAACTCATGGCAGTCCTCCTGCCTCAGTCTCTCAAGTGCTGCGATTACAGCTGTTGTGACACCACATCTGGCTGGAAAGGATTTTTTAGGTGCTTTGTTTTTTTTATGGTGCTGGGGATTGAACCCAGGGCATTTGCACTAAGTGACATCCCCAACCCTTTTTTAATTTTTTGAGACAGTCTCACTGAATTCTAAATTGCCCAGGCTGGAGTTGAACTTGTGATCCTTTAGCTTCAGCCTCCCAGAACGTCTGGATTACAGAGGTGTATAACCAACTGGCCCATTGACTTTGGTTTTTTATTTTATTTGGTACCAGGGATCAAACTCATGACCTCATGGTTACCAGGCAGATGCTTATGCTGCTGAGCTATTTCCCTAGCCTACTTTGTATTCTTTACCCATTTCTCCATTTAAATATTGTAAATGTATTTCATAAAACAATTTAGGTCATTTTAGAGTATCAGGTGGTTAACTGAATTTTTACTAGTAAAAGAACTGTACTTTGAAGAATAGTATGTCATATAAGACCATTTATATTTGGTAATAATTAAATGTTCATATATTATAGTAGGTTGTTTCAAAATTTATGTTCTATGTCAGTTAAAAACATTGGAATAGTTTAACATTTTGTCCTGCTGAAGTCTGCTAATATTGTTAGTTAGGAGAAAAAGTAGCCCACCTACTCTTCCTTTATTTTCCACATCCTAGTCTATTCATAATAAAACAAGCCTATGTGAACATTGAGATCTAGAAGTTCTTTTGCAATCCAGGGTGCTGTTGATGAATTAATTTCTTAAGGCAGGAAGGAGGTACAGATTCAGTCTTTATTCTGTGATGTTTTTAGCAGAGTAAGGTTATTCATTTCGATGTAATATGGATCATTTATGATCAGGAGGAGGTACAGGACCTTTTGTTCTTTTTGAAATAAAAGAAACTAAAGGAAAATAAAATTAGTACTGCAAGTCAAAAGTATGATGAAGTTGAAACCTCATGAGTGGCAGTTTCCCTGGCTGGTGCCCAGGGTCTATTTTTGAGGCCTTGTCAAAGGTTGCCTGACAGAACCTACCACATAACTGTAATCTGGCCTGGCCCTATTGCAAGTCAGGAAGGCTTGTGGTTTAGGAAAAGTGTCAGCTACAGAAGAGGGAGTTACAAAGAACATTTGCCTTCAGATTAAGGCTAAATTTTGGGATGAAAATCTGCTTAGTATGTACGTATCCTGGGATCCAGCTTTGTTTTTTTTTTTTTTTTTTTAAGGAAAGAGGATGATTAAGGAAAACTAAGGAGGAAAGTTTTTTTTTTCCCCTAGAAAAATATGCACAAGGAAGAGCATAGGATTGTCCTGGCATTGATATTATGTTCTAGTTATATAAGAGTGCTTGCCAACAATTCATCAAATGTTGTATAATAGAGAAGAAACGTTAGTCTTACTGTCTTATGAAAGCCATATCCCAAGTTGAAGTAGTTCAGTCTATAACTTTCATTTAGACTTGTCGCTGGAATCACAAAGGCTCTTGGAATGATGGATTATTTAACAGGATTATTTTGATTTCAAATAGGTAAATTAGGTTCTTCCAAAATTCTCACTTTTTTTCCCCATAGAACTGTAGAGTATCTTATATAATACCATGAAATTATATATCTTTTTGTTTTGATTTTTTTTTTTTTTTTTTGAAGTAGAGTCTCACTATGTAGCTCAGGCTGGCCTCAAACTCACAGTCCTCCTGCCTCAGCCTTCTAACTACTGGAATTATAAGGTGTATGTCATCAGCACTCAGCTATGAAGTTATTTCTTTACTTTTCGGTTATTACTAGCTGCTGTTTCCCTGCATAGTTGTCTCCCTGGACCATGTGGTGCTGCATGAAAACTTTGATGTTTTCTATATTTAGTGAATGAAACTAGAGTTTAAAGTTCTTTAGCTGACATCACTTCTTAGGCTAGATGACTGTTAAAACTTGTACTGTTCCTTGACCAAAGTTCTTGTCAACATATTTAACTGTAGCTTTATACTGTATTATAGCCAGGGATATTTGAAGAGTTCAGCATGCAGACTTCCTTTTCTTTTGCTTTAAATTAGGTTGCTACTCCAGAAAATGTAATTTTTTCTTACCATCAAAAATTTGGATCATCAGTATTTTATGATGATGATATATTTAGGGTTTAATGTGAGGAGAAAAAATAAACTAGTTTTATTCTTTCTTCCTTGTGTTGTTATCTGTTTTTTTCTATTATCCCTTCCTAAGTTCAGCCTTCCTCTCCTTGAAAAACAAAAAATGAAAAATGAAGTGGACAAAGAATGGTTACAAGTGTGAAAAACTTTAGAGGAACATATGATCATATTTTTATTTTTTCAGAGGAGGAATATTAAACTCCTCATTAAAGAATCATGTTTTGTCTTTCTCTGTTACAGTATTTGCAGTTTGAAGCCTTATTGTTCTTTCATTATGAAGGCCAGATTTTTAACTAGTTTCTGATATAATGTTTACTGCTTTAGGAAACACATTTAAGTTACTTGTAAACAACACTGTGTTTTTTTCTTACAGCTCCACTTTTGAGGTAGAAACATTTTAGCAAGTAGGAACAATCTTCTAACTTAAAAAAAATTAATAGGGTGCATTGTCTGCAGAGAATTAGGATGTTAAGGTATTTTTCTGTTAAATGACTTGAACTCATCCAAACAATGCAGTTAGCAAACATGCATTGTTACTTTTCTTTTTAATTAAGTATTTCATTTAAGTGACTAAGGATTATAGGATTAAAGATGCAAAAAGATTTCAGTTTTACATGGAATTTTAAAAAAACTTAGGGATAGTGCTGTGCATAATGCTGTATCTAGGTGGATAAAATTGAAAAGGTGTCATGTCTTCCTTTCTTGCCTGATTCATCCCTTGTGATTTACCTAAAATACTTAATTTTTTTTAACTATAGTGAAATGTAGATAAAATTTAGCATCTTATCCATGTTTTTGAACTGTGGTAGAATATATAAAACATAAAATCCATCATTTAAACCTTTTATTTATTTTTTGCAGTGCTGAAATTGACCACAGGGCCTTTGGTATGCTAGACAAGCCCTCTGCCATTGAACTGCACCTTCAGCACTTTATACTGTTTTTAATTGTTTAATTCAGTGGCATGTAATTCACATTGTGTGCAAGCATCATTGCTGCCTATCTCCAGAACCTTTTCATCTCAGTCTAAAACTCTACCCATTAAATAATAACTCTTCATTTCCTGTAGCCCTTGGTAATCACTTTTCTCTACTTTATGTCTTTATGAATTTACCTACTCAAGGTGTCTTATATTAAGTAGAATCATATATGTTCTCTTCTATCTGACTTACTTCATGTAGCATAATATCTTTAAGGATGTAGCATATGTGTATCACAGTGTTCATACAATCATCCATTGATGGACATTCGGGTTTTAATCTTTTGGTGATTTTGAGTGATGTTGCTATGAACTTGAGTGTACAAATACCTGTTCAAATTCTAGTTTGAATTCTTTTGTGTATGGATCCAGAAGCGGAATTACTAAATCATATGGTAGTTTTATATCTAACTTTTTGATGCCATACCATGCTATTTTCCAGTGGCTGCCTCATTTTACATTCCTATCAGCAATGTATAAGGGGTTTAGATTCTTCATATCCTTGCCCAATGCTTAGTATTTTCTTCTTTTAGAAAAATTTATTTACTTTTTTTTGGTAAAAGTCACCTTAATAAGTATAAAGTAGTATTTCATTGTGGTTTTGATTTGCATGTTTGTGATGATGAATGACATTGCATTCATTGTCATTCATTATCATTTGTGAGCACTTACTGGTTATTTGCATTGTATTTGGAGAAATCTCTATGTCCTTTGCTGACTGAAAACTTTTTTCATTATTGAGACTTAATGTTTTATATGTCCTAGATACCAGTTTTGAATATGATTTGCAAGTCTTTTCTCCTATTCCATAATTTGTCTTTTAAAATTTGTTGATAGTATATTCTGATACACAGTTTTAAATTTTGATAAAATCCAACTCTAGTTTTTTTTTTTTTTTCCTTTCGTTTTTAGTACTGGGAATTGAACTCAGGACCTTGCACTTGCCAGGCAGGTGCTGTGCTGCTGAGCTGTATCCCTGGCCCTCTAGTTTTTCTTTAGACTGTGGTTTTGGAATCACATCCAAGAAATTATTGCCAAGTCCGAGTCATGAAGCTTTTTCTTTGTGTTTTCTTCTAAGTGTTTTATAGTTTTAGGTTCATATGTTTAGGTCTTTGATGAATCTTACATTAATTTTTTGTGTATGGTGTAAGGTAAGGGTTTAACTTCATTTGAGTATGAATATTCTGTTTTCCTGTCACCATTCATTGAAAAAACTCTGTTCTGTAGTCTCAGCCCCCTTGTCAAAAACCATTTAATTGTATACATAAGTTGGTTATTTCTGGAGTTATATTTTGTTTGCTTTATGCCAATAAAACTTATAGTTACCATAGTTTTGTAGTAAATTTTGCAATCAGGAAGTGTGTTTTTCAACTTTGTACTTTTTTCAAGATAAAATTGGCTATTCAGGGTCCCTTGACTTTCTATATGAATTTTAATTTTAGTATAGGGTTTTACTATTTCTGAAAAAAACCCAAAAAAGTTCTTGGGAGTTTTGTTAGGCACTGCACTGGGGTAGTTTTAGCATTTATCTTAATTACCTTTCTTATTGATGAGAAACAATACCTGCCACCTAAAGTTAAAGGAAGAAAAGTTTATCATAGCTCACACTTTGTAGAGGTGTCATTTTATAGGTAGCTGGCTTCAAGGAAGGGTAGCAAGGTAGAGGGGCATTGCAAAGGAGAAACATTTCATGGCATGCAAAAAACAAGAAGGCAGCAAAGTAGCAAGGAAGTAAGTGACCAGCCTTAGGTGACAACAGCAGCATTTTTTCTGTCCCTTGTATTCTATGTAGGTTGGGGCAACCTTTATCCTAGCATTGCACTGTTAATCAATCCCAGCATCTAATCCTTAATCCCAGCATCACACACCCTAGATCCAACCATCTCTGAAAAGCCCCACTGTTGACTGTGTGAGGCTTTGGGGGACATCTGTATACAAGCCATAAACAGCATTTTAATGATACTAAATCTTCCACTCCATGAACATGGAATGTCTTTTTTTTATGTTATTTTAATTTTATTCAGCAGTGTTTTATAGTTGTAGTCTATGTGTCTTTTCTCCCTTTTATTAAGTTTATTCCTAAATTTTTATTTTGGAGCCATTGTCAGTAGAATTGCTTTCTTAATTTTCTTTTGGGATTGTTGATGTGTAGAAGTGAAACTTTAATTTTTTTTTTCTTTTGGTGTGTGTGTGTATATATTGATTTTGTATCTTCAGACTTCGCTGGGTTTGTTCAGTTTTAAAAGTTGGTGCATTATTTTTCTGCGGTAGGTAACTAAATTCAGCAACTTAGAACAACTTATATTCTATTGTCTTGCATTTGTTTTGTGGAGCAGGAGTTTGACAATGGCGAGTTGGTTCTTCTCCTTAGGGTCTGTAGTCAGTGTATTGAGGCTATAATTATGTGGTATTGATTGGACTGAGTTCTTCCCTGGGAGGCTTAACTGAGGAGAAAGCAAACAAGATCACTTAGATTGTTGATCTTTTCTTAGCGTTTTAGCACCGAAGCTCCTTTGTCACTGGAGATTACTTGGTCTTTTAAGAGGCAGCCTTCAATTTGTAAAGATTGCTGTAGCTTTTAGAGGAAACCTCCAGTTGTTACTGGTCCTATGGAGTTCCTTCAAATGACCATTTCATAAAGCCATTAAAATGAGTTCTCTGCAGTAATCTGTTAGCAGGGATACAATGTAATATAATCATGAAAATGGTATCCTATAATAGGTACTATATTCTGTTGTTTAGAAATCATAGGTCCTGCCTGTATACATGAGTAGGAACTTAACACAAATGAACACTAAATGGTGATCAGGATGGGGAGCCACCCGAGAGTTTGTTTGCCGTACCTGATTACAAAGTAGCACATATTTTATATTCCTATTTTTGTTTAAAAAATCTATTATTAAAATAAAGTATCTTTAGATGGAGGAATTACTGGTGGCTTTATTGTTATTTTGTGTTTCTTCAGTATACTTCAACTTTCCCTCCCTGCAATAGTACAGTTTTCAAATTTTAGGTAAGTGGTGTTTTTATTATAACTAAATAAGTATTATTCACTGCCCTGCCAAGTAGTATATCATGATTGTTTCCTTTCTTTGTTTTCATTATTTTTAAGGGTCAAGTTCTTTTTAAAAATTTGTAGTTTTCTATTTATTTAGTTCTTTTTAAAAATTTGTAGTTTCTATTTGTTGTTTTCTCCTCATAATGCTCCAGAAGATTTTTCAAGACTCTGTTCTAGCTATACTGTTTTATAATGTAAATTAATGTATAAATTATACACTTTATTTTGATAAAAAGTTTGTGAAATACAGAAAAATACAAAACAGTCTTGGAATACTAGGAAGAACAGCTGGTTAGAACAACTGTGTCACTTTGGCTAAAGAGGTACAATCAGCAATAACAGTGGTGTCAAACACATCCTAGCAAATGACAAACTGAGGTAAATATTAATTGCTACCCTTAACCATATGAACTAAATTTGTAGTTATATAACAAAATTAAAACAATCTTATTTACTGTGTGCAGTAAATAAGCCCTGAATATACCAATTTTATCCTCGGGAGAAAATTTAAAAGGGGTTGGGGGAAAAAGTAGAGAAATAGAAGAAGGGGAAAAGATTAGAAGCAATGCTGGAAGACAAAGGAGGATCTTGCGAACTTTGGCAAACTGGTGCAGAAGACAGGAGGGAAAGAGAGAAGGGAGAAATAAAAGGAAGAACAGAACAGAATAAGAACCACACAAAAAAACAAAACCCTAGAAACCACATTCAGATTCATTAAAAAAAGATTAAACAAAAAAGAAGAAAAAAAAAGGAAGAGAGAGAGAAAGAGAGAGGAAAAAAAATGTCCACTTTAAGGTTTGTCTTTGCTGTTACTGGGAGACAATACTTGGAGACAGAGTCCAGATCTGTGTTGGTTTGTCCTAGCAAGCCAGCAGTAGCTTTATGGCAGGTTTGTTGATAATCTCAGTGATCCTGCATGTTTATTTCCTCTGAAGTTCAGGCGGGTTTCTGACTATGAGGCTGGAATCAGAGCCAAGGACAACAACCATATGATCATCTCAATAGATACAGAATAAGTTTTTCACAAAGCCCAAAACTCATTCATAATAACACTACAGAAAATTGAAATAGGTGGTGTTTATCTCAATCAGATAAAAGTCACCTATGACAAATTAACAGCCAACATCATACTAAATGATCAAAAACTGAAAGGTTTCACTCCAAAATCAGGAACAAGACAAGCAAGGTCACTATCACCACTCTTACTCAGTGTAGTTCTGGAACCATTAGCCAGAGCAATCAGACAAGACAAAGAAATAGAAGGAATAAGAATGGGACAGGAAGAAGTTTAATTGTATTTATTTGCAAGTGACATGATTCTCTACACAGAAGATTCCAAAAACTCCACCAAAAGACTTCTAGGTTTAATAACCAAATTCAATAGCATAGGTAGACACAAAATCAATACTCAATCAGCACCTTATCTTTGACAAAGGGACCAAACATGTTCACTGGAAGAAAGATAGTCTCTTAAATAAATGGTGCTTGGAAAACTGGCTTCCTCTATACCAAAGATTAAAATTAGATCCATGTCTTTCAGTATGCAGTACACTAAGATTGAAATGGGTCAGAGATCTAAATATTAAAACAGAAACATTAAATCTGGTGGAAGATAGAATATGTAGTACTCTTGAAGACATGGATGTAGGAAAAGATTTTATAAACAGAACCCCAGTTGCACAAAACTATTACAAAGAATCAACAGCTGGGATCTCATCTTACTCAAATGCTTTTACACAGGAAAAGAAACCACCAACAGAGGAAAGAAGACAACCCATAGTGTATATTTTTACCAACTTTTCCTTAGAGAAAGGATTACTATCTTGAATACAAAACGAACTACAAAAAAGTCAGACTCCTCAAATTTAAAGATCCAGTCCACAAATGAACATCTGAGATTAATATACACTTCTCAGATGAAGAAGTACAAATGGCAAATAAACATATGAAAAAATATTCAACATCATTGGTCATTCAAGAGATGCAAGTTAAAACAACACTGAGATCTATCCCACACAAGAAAGAATGGCTGTTATCAAGAGATCAACCAATAACAAGTGCTGCCAGGACTGTGGAGAAAAAGGGACCCTTTTTCACTGTTGGTGGGGATTTAGACTGGTGTAACTACCATAGAAATCAGTGTGGAGAGTCCTAAAAAAACTAGGACTAGCAGTCCTGTTTGACCTAGCTATCACCTCCTTGGTGTCTTCCCAAAAGGATTAAAAGCATCATACCACAGCAATACATGCACACTCATGTTTCTAGAAGCACAGTTTGTAGTAACTAAATCTGAGAAACAGTCCAAATGTCCTCAACTTTTGAATGGATAAAGATTTTTTTTTACAACGGAGAACTACTCTGCCATGAAGATGGGCAAGCTTAAGACATTTCTGAGTAAATGGATGCACCTGATACCAATGTATTATGCGAACTAAATTGGATACACGTGTAAGTACTGCATCATTTCTTTGGTATGAGAAACTGAAAGTATAAAGATCAGAATGTGTGTTAGGTATTGTGAAATAGGAAGAGAATGTTCAAATGGGAAGTGGAACAAGGAAAGGTTGAGGGGGAAGGGAAAGAAGGGAAAAGTAAAAAAAATGAGGAAAGGAAAAATGGAAACATCTTTTCTAAATGGGGAGGGGAGGATTGGTTGAAGGAAGGGTAATAGAATGGCACAAAATGAATCAAGTTTTATCTTGTACAGGTACAAATTCTTTATAGTGAATGTGATTATTATGTATATTTATAGTGTAGAAATCAAATCTGATTAAAAAAGCAACAAGTTATGTACAGGTACAAATTCTGTATGATGAATGCAATAATTATGTATATCTAAAATGTATCAATCAAATCTGATTGGAAAAGAAGAAAAAAACAAAAAAAAAAGGCTAGTGTATAGCTCAGTGTGAAGACTAGGGTTTTAATCACTAGTGCCACCAAAAAAAAAAGTAGTATTTACATATAACCTGTGCACATGCTTATATTTTTTGTCATATCTAGATTACTTATAAGTCCTTAGTACTTATAATACCTAATACAATGCAAAATACTCTGTAAATAGTTGTACTATATTGTTTTCTGAAGAAAGACAAGGAAAAAATAAATTATTTCCCCAATGTTTTTGATTCACAGTTGGTTGAATCCAAGGAGGTGGAACCTGTATATAGGAATAGGGAGAGCTGCTCTATCTAAAGTTTAATCAAGGCTGGGAATGTAGCTTACAGTGATTGCTTGACCAATGTGCTCAAGGCCCTGGGTTTGATCCCCAACACTGAAAGAAAAAGAAAAAAAAATAGAAAAAGTAAAACTCAATGCATGTGTCTTTAGATTGAGGGTGGTGTTTTAGTAAGCTAGTCACAACTGAATTCTGAGTTGTGTTCCCTTCTTTAATTTTTACCTCCCAAATACTATACTTTTATTATTGCATTATATTTTACCTTTTCTCTTTATATCCCTGATTTTATATTGTGTCTACCATTTCAGGACATTACTTTGCCTGAAGACGAATTTTAATTACACATCTGACCAACATGACAGAAATGTTGTGTTACTCCTTTCTTTCCCTTACAAGGAGTGAGATATGTAGGTGAAAGGAATCATTGAGATCTTCAGGGAATACTGAAAATTTCAAATGATTTTGTTCTGATAAAATTTGTACGCTTTAAAAGCTGATGTTTTTCTCCAGAATGTTAGAGGACATCTACTGTTGCTTTTTCATTTTAATTTTGACCTGTTTGATTCTTGTGTTAGATTTCTTGTTTTATAACATTTTAAAGATTAATCTGATGGTGATTTTTTAATTCAAAGTTTTCAGTATGTTTCTCCTTTACTTGGAATTCCATTATGTCATAGTGATGGTTAATATGAAATCTGTTAACTAGAATTGTTCATTCTTACATAGTGTTAAGAATTGTTTATTCTTACATAGTTTCCTCACTATGAAATAGCCCAATAATTAGTTTTTAATTTGACACCTTTAAAAAACTTAATTTAGATAGATGAATTAAGAAGAAGTTGAAAAATGTATATTTTCTTTGCCATTATTTGTATGTACAGTTTTACATATTTGCCATCATAGCTTATATGGCATTTTGTCATTTTTTTCTACCAAATAAATAAATAAATAAATAAATAAAATTTGTCTGTTTTCTGCTTCCCATGACTTTTCTAATGCTGCCATTTATTTTACCTACTGAGTGGCCTTGACTTACTAAAGCTATTGTTGTTAAATTGTACATTCTCTGTATTTTGTTTTATTATACTTTAAAAATAAACTGGGATGATCTTGTGTATTCAGTGTAATTTTTTTCTTTTGTTGCATTATAGTCAAAGGTTTATTTTTGTTCACATTAGTATATAGCTAATATGAGTATTATCAATAGAATTCATCCTGGGTGGTGAGAAAGAGAATATTAGATGTAAGGCACTAGTTCCTGTTAATGTTGATAAATATCTAGTCAATTGGAAATGATAAAACCTTCACACCCAGTATGCAGGTATTTGTGTTTGAAAATGTACAATCCCTAATATATCCTTGGCTCAACTGAAAACTAAGTTTAGGTGTAGAGTTTACATGTGAGTTTTTCTTTGTCACTTTTTTTTCTTGCTCCTGTGATTTCAGGGCTTTTGTTTTTTGCTATCATTGATAACGTATTTTTCTGTAGCAGGTTACAACTTACAGAAAGTTTCATATCTATTTGATCTTCAAGATGACCCTGTTACACTAGAAGTAAATTTAATGAAAGAAGTGCAAGGACTGTATGTTGAAAATACAAATGTTATGGAACCAAACAAGATCTAAATAGTTGGAAAGAATGCATCTTTGTAGATTAGAGTCTCAGTATTAACATACAGCTTATTCTCACATTAATCTATAGATTTTTTTTATAATTGCTGTCATAATCCCAGCTGCCTTTTTCTTTTTCCCCTAAAAAGTGATGAACCTTAGATTTATATGGAAATATATGGGATCCAGAATAGGCAGTCTTAAGAGAACTAGAAAAAAGTTGGAGGACCCACTTAAGCCAATTTTTGAACTTATTACAAAGTCATGTTAAGATTGTATGACATTGGCCTAAGGATCAATAGAAGATAGTGTTCACCTCCCACCTTTTCTTTAAATAATAATGGGGTTTGAACCTGCAGCCTTTGAACTAAGCTACCTATCCATCCCTTTTTAATTTTTTTTAAAAAAAATTATTTTAAAGGGGGTAAATTTAAACAACAAAACAGAACAGAACGGGACATAAGAAAGCATAAATTTCAAAGCTAGACAACCAGAGATCTTCACTATCTGTCCATATTGTCTCTTCTTTTCTTCCAAATGGTTGTCCATATCTTTGCATACAGGGAGCTCATACTAAATACCATAGCCAATCTTTTCACAAGATGTGTAGTTAACTGGCTCCCACTTGCTAAGGGGGCGGACATGGGAAGGGGGACAGGACATGAGATGTTTGATTCTCACCCCGCTAGGGGAGGAGTTCCTTGTTCTCACGGCACCCTGAGTCAACTGCGTGGTACAGGTTGGGAGACGCCAGGGTCTGTCTCCTTCAGCCGCCCCCCAGAGAGGGGAGGAGTTCCTTGTTCTCCCGGTACCCTGAGTCAACCGCACCCTGAGTCAACTGGCACCCTGAGTCAACCGCATGGTGCAGGTCCCGAGGCGCCAGGGTCTCTCTCCTGCAGAAGTCCGAAAGTCTGCCACACTCACCTGCTGTTTCTTTCTGATGAATTGCCCATTCCATTTCCAAAGCTCTGAAATGGCCAACAGACCACAAAAAGAATTCTTTTAGGCTCCTGTTTGAAACCAGCAGCTATAGCATCTGCTGGCCTTGCTTCAGGGCCACTTTAAATTTTTTTTTTGCGGTGAGTTCTTGCTGAGTTGCTAAATTGCCTACATGGGGCTAAAATTTGTGATCTTCTGCCTTAGCCTCCCGGCATGCTTGGATTATAGGTGTGTGCCACTTCACCTGGTTTAAACCCTTTTTTTGGTCAGTTGATTGTTGGTAAGGGTTGCAAAACAATTCAATAGGGTAAGACCAGTCTTTTCTTAATTTCTGGATATACCTTTTTTCTGTAGGTTTTACTAATTTATTCATTTTTATATAATGGTCTCATCTAGATTTTTGTAGATTTAACAGCTTTAATTGTAACCTCACCCACCTTTTGATTCAGAGATTTCAGCTATCTCTGTTTTGCCCATAATCTGTTTCTTGAGGGTGGTGTGGGGTGGTGTGTGTGTGGGGAACAGGGCCTTGCTTTGTAGTGCAGGCAAGCCTTGAATTTGCTTATTGTAGCCCGGATTGACCTTGAACTCATAGTAATCCTCTAGAATGCTGAGATTACAGGTGTATACCACCATGCCTGGCTGCCCATAATCTTAATTTTTGATGTATATGTATCCATTTATATCCTTTAGTGCTGTAATTATCTGTGCCTTCTTTTCTTTGTTCATTTTTTATAGTGTTGAGGGTCAAACCCTAAGCCTTTTAAACACTTCGGCAAACATTGTATCACTGTGCTACTTCCCCAGCCCTGTCTTTTTTTTCTTTTTCAAGTCAAAACTTTAAAAAATTGCAATTTATAATCTTTCTTTTCCCAGGGATTAAATCTAAGGCCTTCACACTGTGGTACATACCCAGCGCTTTGATTACGTTTTGAGACAGGGTCTTGCTAAGTTGCACAGGCTATGTAATCTTCCTGCCTTAGCCTGCCAAAGTGTCCCATGTCTTTTGCTAACCTAATCATCTACTCTAAACTAGTTTTTCTCAACAGTTTTATTATAAAATTTTTCAAACATACAGCAAAATTGAAGGAGTTGTACTTGTAAACACCCCTGAACTTCTGATGTGGATTTCAGCATTTCATGTTTTTTTGTTCCATTTTTTTTTTTTTTTTTGGTACTGGGGATCGAACTCACGACCTTGCGCTTGCCAGGTAGGCGCTTAAGCCACTGAGCTAAATCCCTGGCCCCTTGTTGTTCCATTTTAAAGTAAGTAGCAGCTATCGGTACGTTTCAACCCTAAATATTTTAGGCTAGACTTTAATATTTATGTGGAGCTCTGTTTTCTTTTGAGATAAAATTTACATAGAATGATGTGCATGGGCCAGGTGTGGTGGTGCAGCCCTGTAATCCCAGCATTCAGGAGGCTGAGGCAGGAGGATTGTTGTGAGTTTGATACCATCCTGGACTAAAGTGAGACCAAGGTCAAGCTAAATTGCATAGGGAGATCCTGTCTCAAAAAGACAGAAAAAAAAAAGCATGGATTTTAATTATACCATTTAGTCTGTTTGCTTCTAAGTCAATTGTGTTCCATCAGGGGACCTAGAAACATGCTAAGGCTGTCTTCTCAAAATGCTTGTATTCTTTGGAGTTTCAACAGTGGACTTTGAGTAATTATAAAATATCAACTTTTCCCCATTTATCTTTATTGTAAAAACATCTTCTACACCAAAATAATTTTAGTGAAAGCATTTACATTTTTTTCTGTATTGTTGCACGCTTCAGTGAAACTTCTCAGCATGTCTAGTGATAACACAATGCATGTGGCAAGAAATAACCTGAGGATGTTTTTGTTTAGTTAGAAGTATGAAGTCACCTGGTGGTGGTGCTTGCCTGTAATTTTAGCTAGTTGGGAGACTGAAACAGGTTTATTGTGAGGCTCAGGGAATCCTGGTCAGTAGAGTGGTAACCCATCTTCCCCACCCAAAAAAGGGCATTGGACCCGGGATATAGTTTATTGGTGGAGCTCTTGCCCGTCATATATTGGGCCCTGGGTTTCATCCCTATCACTGGGGGAAAAAAAGTATAAACTCATAACAAGGGCAAGGATTCTATTTTGCCTATTTTATGAATGAAATATACAAAAGAAGTGATAATAACTAAAGATAAGATGTTAAATATCTATAGACTGCTTTATGGCTTATTAAATACTCATTTGAACCTTACATTAACTGTGTTACATAGATGGTCTGTTGTTACTTTAGCTTTGCAGATGAAGAAGCCAAATCTTGTGGGCAGGACGGCACAGCAAGTGGGAGTGCAGTCAGATGAACTAAGATTTTCCTACTTAAAATTTTGTGCAGTGGCAACAACTCCAGTTTCTAAGTGTCTAGTTCATACCATTCCAGACACTGTACTTGGATTTGTTCATGAATAACTATGAAATGTATTATTGTACAGATCAGCATTAACTGTAATTATAGCTCAGATGAAAAGATACATAAATTTTGCATTCTCCATGATAATATACAGGAACTGGGTCTATCAGGATCTAGAGGGGCACAGAACTAAGTGTTATTTATTTATTTATCTGCCTGTTTGTTTGTTTATTTATTTATTTAGAGACAGGGTCTCATTATGCACTCCAGGCTGGCCTTGAACTCGGTATGTAACGAAGGCTGATTTAGAACTCGCTCTGATACTCCTGCCTCAGCCTGTGTGTGTAGCACCGTGCCCAGCTTTTTTTTTTTACCTTCTCAAAGTGTGCTATGTTTAAAATGCTATATACTCATAGTACGTGCATATTCTGTCTTTATAACAGTGAACCATGTATCATGATGAAGTGCCATTTAAATGTGGCAAAATAAATGCTTTAGACGTCTATTATATAAGAAACTCATTGGAGAAGAGAGTGTTATTGATCAATCTACTTTGGGAGGTGTCTATTACTTTTCCTTCACTGAGACAAAAAAACCTAACACACACAACTTAAAGGAGGAGAGGTTCATTTGTACTCATTGTTTCAATCTGTGGTTCTGACTTCAAGGCAGAAATGGCATGGTGAGGGAAAGTTGTTCAGCCTTGGTAGTCAGGAAGCCGACAGATAAGGAAGGAACCAGGAGCAAGAATACACTCTTCCAAGTTATGCTGTCAGTGACCCACTTCCAAGCTGGCCCCACCTCCTAACAGCACATTCACCTGTAGAACTCATCAGTGGGATAAGAGACAAGATGGCGGACTGGTAGGTAGCAGGAGAGAGACCCTCTCTGAGAGAGACAGCTCAAATGCCAGAATAAAACACCCTGGAGAGACCCAAACAGAGAGAGATAGACTCTCACAACACAGAAAGAAACTAAAGCGCAAAAACCCGCTCGAATAAGAGGTCCTGGGCTACTATTAGTTTAGATAAGATCGGCGAGCACGGCACCTGCCTCGAGACGCCTGAATTCCGCCCGACCTGAACAAGCGATCCGCGCCAAAGCGACTGGCTTGAGCCGCTGGAGCCCGGAGCTGAACAGCCCTGTGTGCAGCTCGCCGGGACCGGCACTGCACACGACCCACCCAGAGGCACCGTGAATTCCCACCTCAGCCGCCCTGAAGTCGGAGGTCGGGCAGTCCAGCAGTTCTCGGGGACACGGTTAGTGATGAGAATAAGACCCTCCCACGGGAAAGGGGAAACCGACTGGACGACATGTTGGATTTGGGCAGGACAGCCCTAACTCCATAAGGAAGTGGCTTCAG